>CAUYSK010111856.1:0-58932 GCA_963575035.1 Avahi laniger
ATATGATTATTGGCATTAATTTAACCTAGGTTAACCATACCTGGAGACTTTCTTCATACCTAAAGCATTCGGGTGATAGTTAGATTATGAAGTTAATAATTAATATGGAGATACCTCAATGAGATACAAGTAGAACTACCAAAATCTTTCTGAATAAGTTCTATTTTCCTTATGTTTTTTGGATATTTTTACTTCATTAGCTAAAGTGATAATATCTCTTTAAAGTATCGGTAATTATAAGTGGTTTCTTCTTAGTAAAGATTCATGCCCTATTTTGTATCTGCTAGCATTAATCTAAATAAATTGATTTCACACTGATATTCTTCCTTTCAGAATTTCAAATTGTCTTTCACTTTGTATAGTTTCTTCCTGAAAAATTTAATTATGAGAATCAAAAATTGTGTTATTCTCTTTTTGATTAGCAGTAAAATTCTTACCTTTGAGTTAGGATAATAGAATAGGTGTTAAGATAGTAGACTTTTTCAATTCAACACTTTTTAAGAATCGTTCTCATATATTCTTTTTGTCTACTCAAGATGTAATAGATGTGAGATGTAAATACATATGTAACATCTGTGTCTATCTTTTGGTACATTATTATTTGCAGAAGAAATTATATACTCAATAATTTTATGCTATTTTGGAACTTTAATAATTAAGTATATGTTGTCTTATATATCTGGATTTAATTTTAGTTAGAATTTGAGAAATGGCAGTCAAACTATGGCAATTATGACTCAGAACATGAAAATCTACAGCAAATAACATTAAGACATCTGTTAGTATGTTACATGGTAGGAAGTCTTACATTCATTTATAGGATCTTGTTTAGCTGGGTGCATGTTCACTACCCCAGAAAACATTTTCCAGCATTTATAAGAGCTATTCAGGCCATTATTTCATGTGCAATCCTTTAATTAGTCACTGTCTAATTTTTTAAAGACTAATACCTCAGAATCCACGTAATCATAAAGTCATGATTTTCTTCAGCGTGCCTTATTCAATTGTTTACTCTTTTGACTTTCTTCTTTCAAATATTTAGGGTAACTATCAATTATATTAATTATAAGAACCACCATAGAAATAAACTGGTTCTTGTATCTACGTTTTCTTTTGTAGGGAGATTTTTTTTTTTTTCAAATTCGTCAACTGATAGTGTCACAATTTGCAGCTCTAATGATCACACAGGGGTTTCTCATCTGACCTCCTTGCTATGGACCTCTTATCCCTATCTTATTAAAGCTAGGTCTCTAGGTAAACTGGAATCTGCATATGCCCTCAGGGCAAAATATCTGCTTCAGAGCTTGATTCCTTCTATATAACAAAATTATTTTGCCATTTCTAGCTGCTATGGTTTGAATATGCCCCCCAAAAGTTTAGCTGTTAGAAACTTAATCCCCAGTGCAACAATGTTGACAGGTGGGAACTTTAAGAAGTGATTAAGTCATAGGAGATCTGCCTGCATGAATGGATTAATGCCATTATCACAGGAGAGGGCTCCTTATTAAAGGATGAATTCAGGCTGATTTCCTCTCTGACTCTAAAATACACTTCCTCTCCTCTTCCACCATGGGATCACCCTAGCCAGATGTCAGTGCCTTTGCTCTCAGACTTCCCATCCTCCAGAACTGTGAGCTAAATAAATGTTTGTTCTTTATAAATTATACAGTCTGTGGTATTCTGTTATAGGAGCAGAAAATGAATGAAAACAATAGCCTTCCCAACTTTAATAAAAACATAGCCATGCTTTGTAATAAAAGGTGACTGTACACAAACAGATACACAGAGAACATTTTAAAGTATCTTACTAGGAAGGGTGTTGCTGTACATCCATCCAATATTGATGGAAATAAAAATCTTACTTTTGAATTTAAAAAAGACTATATTTACAACACATATGATCAAGTAATTCATTTTGAATTATCTGTTATAATGGATGTATTAGTACAATCGGCTATCATTATGTTCTCATGCTGAGCAATATTCTTAAACATTGTTAAGACTTGTGTATAAGTATAATTTTAGATTTTTCAATAAACAGCTAAAATATACATTTTAAAATATATTGTATATCTGCTTTCTATGTCAAACCTTTCATATCAGTTGAAAATGGTGGATACAATGAAATCATATAGTCTGTGAAAAATGAACTGAAGGAAAAACATAACCATATGCCTTTGGTGGTCAATAAACAACATTTGTAAACATGGTTTCCTGGTCATTGACACATTAGGAAACTAGCTCATACATGTTTCTTTGCATAATATCGTTACTATTTTGTAACTCTGCCGGTCACTCCTCTTCTGTTTGATGAAAATTATGCCTACTTAAATGGTTGATTTTGAGAACTATGATATTAAGTTACATAAAATTCTGTAGCATTCATTCGACATAGAAATTACAGATGAAAACGACAAAAACCTAAGCTTGAGCAAGTACTTTAATCACAGTTATATTATATAGCAATAGTTTCCACAATAAAAAGACAATGCTTAGCCAAGCATTCACTATTGAAAGAACAGCTGCAATCTCTTCTGCTCAGGAAATGTATTTGTCAAGACATACTCTTCATAAAAATATTTGCAATTTTGAAATGTGTTACAAATTCTATTTGTCAAAAATGCATAAATGTGTAGGGATATTGAGCCATTTTATCCATGTTATCCTTGCCCATTTCATTGAAGTACAACATATACTTTTTGCACATATATATGTGTGTATACATAAAAGTGCATGTAATAAGGATACAACTCACTTAATTTTCACCAGCTGAGCACAGCTATATAAGTAGAACCCAAATTACAAACCAAAAAATTACAAGCACCACAAAGTCAGTGTCATATCCCTTTCTAGTCACCAAACTTCTGTAACCCCACTAATCTGGTTTTTAACAGAATAGTTTTTTCCCTATTTTGAAATTTTATATAAAATGAATCATACAGCATGAAGTCCATTCATATTACTGAGTTAGTTCTACATTTCTCATTCTAATTGATGTATAGTATTCCATTATGTAAAAATAGCAAAATTTATCCATTATTCTATTGATGGACATTTGAGTAGTTTCCAGTTTATGTTTCTTTTAAATACGATACTGCTATAAACATCCTGGTACATGAGTTTTGATGAACAAATACACACATATCTTCTGGGTATATGCTTAGAATGGAATTGTTGGAAATGGGACCTTTTTAAGTTTTACTTTAGTAAATCATGTCAAACAGATTTCCAAATTTGTTATACCAATTTTGACTCCATATCCCTGTAGTTTATGAGGGTTTCAGTACTTCTACATCATTATTAGCACTTGGTATGTTCATCTTTTCCATTTTAGTCATTCTGGTGAGTATGTAATTATAGCTCATTGTAGTTTAAATTTGTAATTCTCTGATGACTAGTGAGGCTAATCCACTTTTCATATGCTAATTGACTATTTTTTTATTTTTTATTTTGAAAAAACCATAGATTATTTTATTTTAGATTATAAAGTTGCACTGTATGTATCAGTTATAAATTTCAATTGCAAACCTTTTGTGCAAAATATGTTACAAACTGGATTATCTCATCTATTTTGGGAGTCCACCCTTACATTTAAAAACACCATTTGGAAACTATTTTACAGAGTGGTATAAGGGGAAAAGTGAGGCAACATAAAACAATGTGCCTTTTGGAAATAGTTAAAAAATTAAAAATGTTTGTAAAAGAGAAGTATAAGTAATGGGATGCCATTGCTGCCTTTTAAGTATGAAGCCTTTGTATATTTGTTTAATAACTCCTCTCCCTTCATGATTTGCATTTTTCTATTATCAGGTCATGTATATATTCTATTTTCAGATCTCACATATATACATATGATATCTCCTTTATGTATGATGTCTAATATTTTTGCCTTTCACATTTAAGTCCTTAATTTATCGAAAAATGAGTCCTATATATGGCAGAAGGCAAAGGTAGAATTTCATTTTTTATATAGATAACCAGATAGATAGATACATAAATAGATAAAGAGGTAGACAGATAGATGAAGGTTTTATTCCTTTCTTGCCTGGATTTCTCCAAGGCAGAAAGCTGAAACTGCCTTAAGTCACTAGCTTAAAAAGACAAAAACAGCTTGACTGTTGTTGGTGTTTAGGAATTAAATTGGAGCTAATTGATCAACACTCGTGCACATATGGTAATAAAATTCAATGGAATTCAAGCAGGCAGGAGAGGGAAGGAAGGTATAAGTAAATTCACTCCCAATTGGTACAATGCACACTATCTGGGTGATGGACACACATACAACTTTGACTCAAACTATACAAAAACAATTCATGTAACCAAAATGTTTGCACCGCAGTAATATTCTGAAAAAGAAAATACAAAAACAAAAAGCTAAGCTCATTGAACAAACAACAATGGGTGCACTATAGAGCAGAAGAAAACTTTCAGGATTGTGGAGCGAGAGATGTCCCTTGAGACTGGAAGGTAACAGAGGTCATTCAGAGGCATTTCCTCTGTTGTGGTAGCACCCCAGGAGGTGACAGTACCTCAGGAGAAGTAACTGGGCACTGTGCCTTGAGAGACATGAAACTCCTCTCCTGGCTTAGCAGAGGCACAAAAATCCTTTCCTGACCTAACTGTGGCCCAGAAGAGATATGTCAAGCCAGAGGGGACCATACAGATATGACAATTGACCTAATGCCCCAAGGTGCCTCGGATATCCTCTTTTGTGAAGTATATGTTTAAGTCTTTTACCAATGTGTCTATTCTATTTCCTATACTGTTAGCATTACATATTCTGTATATGAGTCTTTGAATGCCGATATATATATATATATATATATATATATATATATATAAAATTGTATATATATTCTCCCTCTCTGGGAAATGTTGCCTTTTAACTCATTCAATGGTTTCTTTTGATGAACACATGTTCTTAATTTTTAAAATATAGTCTAATTTATCTACTTTTTTCTTTCATGGTTAGTACTTTCTGTGTCCTTTTTAAAGAAATCTATGCCTATTCCAAAGTCATGATGATGTTCATATGTTTTTATGTAAATGCTTTATTAACTTTCACATTTTGATTTGTAATCCATCTGGCCTTGAATTTTGAATATGGTATGAGGTAGGATTCATATACAATTATTTTTTATGGATTTCTAATTGATTAGACCATTTATTGAAAAGACCATCCTTTCTCCCACTACATGAAACTGTCACCTTTGTCACAAATAAAGTAACTATATATATGTGTGTGTGTCTGTTCATGAACTCTCTATTGTTCTCCTTTGATCAGTTTGTCTATCCATTAAGCTAATACTAATTGCTGTAGTGTTGATAGTCTGGTCTACAGTTTGCCCTTTTTTCACCTTTGTATTTCTGGTGTTGCTGTGAAAACTTCAAAAATATGTTTCTCAATAAATGAAAATGGAAAATGTTTCAAGTGATGAATATTCCAATTTCCCTGATCTGATTATTACATATTTTATGCTTATTATCAAAATATCCATGTACCCCATAAACAGGCCCAACTATTATGTACCATTAAAAACTAAAAAGAAGAAAATGTAGGTTGTTTGAAATTATGATTTCTGAAAATGTCTAAAATAATAATTACTTATAAGCATTGTGCCAACAACTAAACTATTACCATTCAATTCATCCTAGTATACTCAATTTTGTGATGCAAGAGCCACTATTCTGTAAATTATATTTATTTTTTGCCATCTGATTAGGTACAAAAATGGGGTGGGTTTGGGGAATAGGGAGAGAAAGTGGAAGGAACCAGATGGATGAAGGAGACTTGGACACTTCTCTTTTCCTTGCTATTTCTTACCCTAGGGAAGTCCTTCACCACAGATAGCAGTTACTGTTACCAGTATCCAACTACTTTTTGACATCCTCAGACCTTACTTTATCATTTCCCCTCAGAGGCATCAACTCTAGCTAGGTAGTAGCCATTCATCAGAACTCCAGGCCCGATTCTATGAGCCCCTCCTCCAAACTTCTGAACTCTAATACCCAGCCTCTTTCTTTGTTTCTAATGTATGGTAGTTGCTTCCATTAATTATTATTTCTCTGTTACCGCTACACCACTTTTTTGGCTATTCAGTTCTTCAATACTTGAGTAACAAATTCCATTATCTATTGAAATCCGTAGTGTGGTTTCCATTTTCTTCACTTACGCTAATAGAAGTATTACAAGTGATCTATGATGGAATACATAATTAGTTGCTGGGCTACAGTTATTTCATTTTAGTTGCCTTAGTTTGAACCTTTATTGTCCATCTTCACAATGCTATAAATTGTATTTTGATACTGGAAACAAAATGTCATATCATAGAATATTAAAAATAGTCATGAATATCATTTAAATAAATCCAACACATACACACACACACAAACACACGCGCATACTACACTAAGTGTAAAAATGTTGCTTTAGAAAATCCTTCTGGAAGAAAGACAATTTCTATGGCAAATGTCGCTTAATTGTCTGTGCTACCAAATTTCTGGTCCTAGTATTAGATATAACCAGAGATATCAAATTTGAGTTAGATGGTGGGAGCAAAATGTCAATTAGCATGCCTGGGGAGTTTACCTGCATTGTTTAATATTAATAATAAAAAGACTCACTTTCATCAAGATAGACTTGGAAGTCAACTTTTAGATGTGAATTGAAAAGCAACAATATACCATTCATGATCCTCAATTGCATCTAAACCAAACCATAATTATAAATGCATTCCTCTGTTTTAAGATATGACTCCTGTTAAAGGATATATTACCTTGTGATGAGAAAATAGTATAGTGAACATGAATAGTTATTTACCCTCACTGGACTCAATTTCCTCTTCTGTAACAAAATAATAATAATGGGTATCTATATCATAGAGTTGTTTTGAGGATAAAAATGGGAAAATGGTGACAAAATGCTCCATATTATAGTTGATAAATATGCAACACTCGATGAATCTCAGCTATTATCATGATTATCAGCTATCAACTCTTTAATTATAATCCCTTATGCCATATTCAAAATTACCAGAGCAAATGATCTGATCATCATAACATAGGGCAGTGATGGGGCTTTTGAGGATAGGATGACATTATCAAATGTATTTAAAGTATTCCTGTGAGTTAGTAGGGGAGTTCTCATAGCAGGTAGGACAAATGTTTGGATGAAACTGGATATGTTAATAGTGACTTGTTTATAAAGGTCCGTGCTGTAATTCTGTATTTTTCCTATAGGTAATGAGGAACTTTTCAAGAATTTAAATTAGTGGAGCGATATGATCAAACTGATACTTTAGAAATAACATTCTAATAGTTCCATGGTAGATATCATAACAAAGTTGATAATGAGTTCTGACCACCACATAATCCTTGGGAATTTATTGTGAAATATTGCTTGAAGTTGCATGGAAGACCAAACCAAGGAATTATGCTTAAGGGTGATTCTAAATAAGTCTGTTCCTCAATTCAAAATGAGTGCATAGAGAGTCCTGAATAAGTTTATTTAATGTTTGAATTAATACATTTTTAAAATTTATTCGAGAGCTTTATGCTATTTATAAATCATTTTAACAGGTTATGCCTAGGAGTATAAGAGTTATATAAAAAGTTTTTTGGATACTCTAAACTCATCTTCATTTCCTTAAATTTGCTATTCTGTGTCTTGGACCCATTATCAATTATAATAAAATAAATTCTCAAAGATAACATTCTCATATCACTACAATTAAAAAAATAAGTTTTAAAAAATATTGTTTCTAAAGATGTAATGAATTTTCAAAAAAAATATTATATTATATAAAATAATTTGGGGGTAGATGTCCCACTACTGGACATCTACCCAAAGGAAAATAAGTCATTTTATAATAAAGACATCTGCACTCAAATGTTTATAGCAGCACAATGCACAATCGCAAAAATGTGGAGACTACCCAAGTGCCCATCAATATCTGAGTGGATTAATAAATTGTGTTATATGTATACCATAGAGTACTACTCAACCATAAAAAACAATGACAAACCTCTTGCATTATCCTGGATGGAGCTGGAGCCCATTCTTCAAAGTGAAGTGTCAAAGAAAGGAAAAACAAGCATCACATGTACTCATCATCAAATTGGTACTAACAGGTCAACACTTAGGTGCACACATGGAAGTAATATTCATCGGGTGCCAGGCATGTGGGAGGGGGATGAGGGGATGGGTAAATTCATACCTATTGGGTGCAATGCGTGCCATCTGGGGGATGGACATGTTTGTAGCTCTGGCTAGGGCGAGGAAAAGTCAATATATGTAACCTAAACATTTGTACCCCTGTAATATTCTGAAATAAATAAATAAATAAATAAATAAATAAATAAATATTTTTTAAAAAGGCTATATGGAATCCAGAATGGAAACTTGGAATGAAGGATAGACATTAAGTGCAATCTAAGGAATTCCACACAATGCATGAACTATAATTAATAATGTATTAATATTGATTCATTAATTGTACCAAGTATACCACACCAATGTTAGTTACATGTTAATAATAGGGAAAATAGTTTTAAGGTATATGGGAAGTCTGTACTATCTTCACAACTTTTCTGTGAATCTAAAATTGTCTTAAAACAAAAAGTTTATTAAAAAACAATATATAGATAATACATATGTAATTTATAATAACATGCAATAAATAATATAAATATAAAAGAAATTTCGATGAATATTTATATATAAAAATAAATGTATTTGTATGTGTGTTAAATAAATTTATATGTATATATGTATGTATATGTAGTGTGTGTGTGTATATATGTGTGTGTGTGTGTGTGTATATATATATATATATATATATAAAGAGAAAGTGAAAGAGAGAGAGAGATAGAAGGTGTTTATGTGCTTGTTGTTCATGGTTTGGGTGGTATTATAGATTTTAAAATGATTACAGTTCTCCACCCACCATATTCATCCCCCTTCACATGTGACTTTGGAGTTTCTCCCCATTAAGTTTCAGAGTATCTTTTTCCCTAATATTTGAGTCTGGATTGGCTTTGAAATTTGTTTAGGCTCACAGAATGTGTCAGGAGCAACACTGAGCTAGTTTTAAACTTGGGCTTCAAGAGGCTTTGAATGCTCTGCTGTCTTTTTTATTACCCTGCCTAGCTGCCACCTGAACACATCTAAGCTAACCTGTTGGATGATGATAAGGCAAGGGCCCTGTTTTGCCCCAGTAAATCCAGTGAAAGGCCAGCCAACCCCTAAAGGCAGAGTTCCTATCTGAACACCAACTGATTCAGATACATGAATGAGCCCTGATGAAAATAATGGACCCACTCACTTAATCCCAGGCCAGATTGGAGCTCTATAGAATTGTGAATTAAATAGATGGATATTATACTAAGTAACTACGTTTTGGGATGGTTTATTATGCAGCAAAATGTAACTGTTATGAGTTAAGTTTGTAAAACCATAAATTTGATATTGTAAAACTTACAATATTTCACAAATCATTTCTAATTAGTATTGTTCATTTCTGTTTAATTTTCATCACCTATTGGTAGTGATAATGAATGACTATTTCAGAAATGCAATTCTCATTTTAATTTTCAGATTACTAATCAAAATATTTTAATAGATTATGCGCTGAATACAATCATTGCAGGCATACAAATAATTGCTACCTCTACTATACGTAAATATGCATACATGTTTATTCCCATTTTTTCTAGGACATTGTAGTCAATTTCAGTCCATCATTTTGCGGTTTATTTTTCTAGTTTATAACAGTACTGTGATATAATAAGAAGAAAATTAAACAGGGTGCCAGGAGACTGGTGTCTGAGACCTGGATTTGACACTCACTAACCTAATGACATTGGCAATTTAATGCAATACTCTGAGCCTCATATTATTGAAATATAAAATGAGAGAATTAAAGTAGGAGATTTCTAAGGTCCTCTTGCAGATATCACCTTATGTCAGTCTTTAATTTTAAGACATTTAATAATTATAGATTTATTTTGATATATTATTTTACATTTATTTAATCATATATTTATAGAGGTGGAACAGGAAGGAGGAAAGAGAGCATGAAAAAAATTATGTCATTTTTGGGGCACACTGTCCTGAGCCATGTGTAGTTTAAGACCTTTTTCCACTCTTCACAATAATATGATAAAAATATTAATTACATGGAATGCTCAGAGTTGATTGACAGACACCAGACAATGGGGGGAATGTATACATAAGAAGTTGGTAAGGGAAAGAAACCACAAAGGGGAATTTGGATTGATATTGATTTATTTAACTGAAGGGAAAGGTCAGTAAGTTCAAGTAAGGCCTAAAGATAGTAGAGGAGGGAAGTGTTTCAGTAAGCCAAAGCAATACATAAGTAAAGATAGATGATGGAACTTATCTCAGGCTTTAAGGATTTGGGGAAAGACTTGTAAAAATGTAATCCAGAGAAGTAGCTAATTCAGTGTTCCAATAAATGAGGAAATTGGAACAAACCAGTCTGAAAGTATGACACATTAGAAGAATAATCCCTATACATTATGTAAAACTAGATTCCAAAGCAAAACTAAGGACCAAGAATTTATCTATCTTCATATTTTTTGCATTCTGAAGTTCGATATATTTTAAAAAGCTGATTAAGACAAGATGATGTCCCACTATGGAAGGTCTGCCATGTATGTAGTTAAACATGTAGGAATAGTCTGCATTCCCAAGGCTACAGACTAATTCCTTTTTATTCACCTGAATGATGGCAGCAGAAATGATAAGAACCAAACAGAACTTTTCCCTGAAGCAGTGATTATTTTGCAGTTAGGAAATGGAATAGAAGCCCGTTGTAATATTCTTACTTAGGGACCCATAATTTGGAGACACATCATTACCAGGATCCATTTTCTTGACTTTATAGGATATATAGTCCACATTATTAAGTTATTGTCTCCTTTATCAGATTTCTAAAATGAGACGACTCAGGTATTACGGGCATAACAACCTACATAACAACATGGGCCATCATTTGTGTTGTTCTTTTCTTCACAGTAGGGACATATCAGCAACTGTGTAACATTTAACCTGAAACTTCTAAAATATCATTGAATAACACATCCCCTTTCACAGAAACTGTGATTTCAAGCATCCAACTATGGATGTTTCTGCGATTTATTTATTTTTCCACAAAACCTACACTAAACCTATCTCCAAATAGGTTATATGCTATTTGTTATATTAATACTTTGTTTTAATACCAATTTTTCTATGCTTACCAATGTTGTATTTAGTGGACAAAAGTGTTTCATACATTCAATTATTTGATGCTTTCTGATATTATTCAATATCAGCTGGAAAAAGTACTGGATATAGAAGCTTTTACTAATAACAGTATACTTTGTAGGTGAACACTTTCCACACATACCCCTAATTTGTGTTTAATTAATAAGTGCGTGTCCCTTAGTCCTCTGGCCTCTGGATTCACTCTTTCTTTGGTAGTCCAATAAAGCAGCTGAATCACAGTATTACTCCCTATGTCTCTGAAGTTGCTTAGATTGGCTGGGAGCTGGAAGACTGATGCTTTTCCTGGGTACCTCTTGCCCTACTATCCCTATACCTTTATTCCTACCAAACTCTACTTACCAAGTATTTTTCATGTATGAAATTCATACCGAAAGTTTGGGATGAGATAATGGGACTATAGGACAACAGAAAATGATGTAAAATTTAGCATCAAATATCACTTCCTAAAACTTTTCTGGGCCTTTCTTACTTCTAAGGGTTTCTTGATGGCTGTACCCCTTCCTTAGGCTGTCATCTTTTCAGGCTTCTTTTTGTCTTTCCCCCAAGATCAGTTTCCTTTATTTCCATCTTTACATTGGTGTCCTTTACTCTCTCTTTCAAGCTACCTACATTAACTCTAAATCTCTTTTACTGCCTTAGGCAGCACTATCAAGTTGGATATTTTAGTGCTCTGGGTTCTAACTTCTTCAAACAAAAGGGCTCATCAAAATACATTTTGGGTGTTTTCTTGAGAGAATAAAAGGCAATAGTCAGCATTGAGGAAACATGAGCAAAGCTGACATTCTGTTTTCTAAATAGCATTTCTTCTGTCTGGCTACATATAAAGGAGCTTTTATCCCAGAAACTCACAGTGTATGATATCCCCATCTTCCTAGGAGGTATATGTTAGGCCGTTTATCTAAATTGCAATGTCTTAAGGAATTTCACCCTCTATTCAATTTCTCTGATTCCTATTAACATCAATATTCCCAGTTCCAGTTGTTCACAAACACAGTCTTTTCTCCCTGCTGCCCCCACTAATCTACCTCCCATTCACACCATTTCTAACAACTACTTTTCACCTTCCTCCCTCAGGAACTACTTGGCTAAGCAGCAATCTTAAATATGATGTTATTACGAAGAAAAAGTATATTAAAAAGACCAAAAGTTCCAAGAATGAAAAAGAAATTTTAAACAAACTAAAGGTAGACCTCATTTTACTTAATAGCTATGTTGCTGAACCATTATATGTAATTTTTTAATGAAATAAGTCATATGTGAAAGCTCTTCAGAACTACTCAAATGTAACTCTGCATTAAATTAGTTTATAAAGTGAACATTTATGCAAATATTGATATGCTTTATGTGAACATTACAAAATTATTTGTACTTGATTAATGTGTTACCCTTATTGGGAAATTATTAGGTGATGTCAAAAAAGCAGGTTCCTTTGTGAAGAAAGAATATTCTTTGTCATAATTTCCTTCTTTACCTTGTAGATAAATCTTACTTGAATTCATTCTGTTTGTACAAATAGGAAGTAGAAAGGGACAGAAGATTATCTTAGAAATATTTATTCATTGACTGTCTAACATACATTTGATTAGTTTAGAGATGGAGCTAAATTCATAAAAATTTTGATTTATATTTTATTAATATTTAATACATAAAAAATCCAGTATACAAATGTTAAATGTTCAGATTGACGTTTTCACAGTTGTATTCATGAACACCATGGATATCTCTAAAGCCTTCAGAAACAGATCTTCCTTAAATTACGTTATTTTAACCCTTTGGTTACTGTCGAGAGGCAGTAATAACTGTGGTTAAGATAAGGGATTGGACGCTGATTATGACACTTACTTACAAGTTATAAGGTCTTGGACAAGTCATTACCTATTCCATGCATACATTTCCTTATATGTCATATAGAGCTAATAATTGTTTATTGTAAAAATTAAATAAGATTGTATATATAAAGGATTTACTTAGGGCCTGAAATATAAATGCTTGATAGCTACTTGCTATTATTGCATATTCTATCTGTAAAAACCCTAAAACAAATGCTAAAATAGAGGGGTTCAATTATTTTACACAAAATTGTTTCATGTTGAGAAATAATAAAACATATTAATTGGGCAATATGGTAAGTATTACTTGAAACTACTACATATCATGATTTATGCTGAAATTTAGCTACCCTAGTAGTTAGCACTGAGATAATGACAGACTTTCGGCAACACAGCTTCCCTAGAATGGTAATGGACCAAAAAGATCGAAATGAATGAAGTATTCTGTGTCCACTGTATATATAAATAATTTTGTTGTGTCATGATAAAATACAGTTTCAAGCAGTTGAGATTCATAGTTAATTCTGAATTCCAAGACTTGGAATACTGGAGCAATTGTGGCTTGGCAGACTTGAATTGCATAATGTTACTTCCTCAACTAAACACCTAAGGCTTTAGCTTTCTTGAAAACAGGATTCTGGAACACAAGATAAGTTTCACTGTCTGTAAAGAGTTGTTATAATGTTGCTTATAAAATAATTCAACTGCAGTGCAATGGGGAAATGTATAAAAGGAAATATCAGTATAATTCCACTATCAAATTCACTATCAAATATCAGTATAATTCCACTATCAAATCTTTAGAAAAATTAATAATAAAGTTTATAGTTTAACATGCAAAATTTTGAGTCCTTGTTTTCTTTCAACATAAAGTATTATATCTGAAACCCTGGCACAAGAAAACACTATTTTTATTACTAGCACAGTCTGAATTTTAGTGGACTTTATTATAGACATTCTCATTAAAATCTGTCAGGAAAGATAAAATGATGTAAGATCTAGATTCTGAAAGATTTTAATTAGATTTAAAGATCCACAATAGTGACAAAAAATCAACGTATCTAGACAAAGCATAAATTTCTCTGAGAAAAAATGCTAATATTTCAGGTCAAGTACTTGTCAGAATGAACGTGGAGCCTAGTCCCAAGAGTTAACTATTTTCTATGATGTAACTTTAACATGGTAATCCCTGGGTAATTTGCCTTTCAAGTACACAGTGCTTACTTGTTTTTACAAATGGTTGAGTTTAACTTGTAAATCATCCAATTATGCTAGATGATGCTTTCTCTCAAAATATGGAATTCGATTAGGAATCTTGAGTTCACTATTGTCTTTGGTTTTTTTTCTGATATAGAGTTAAATATTGATAAGATTTTTAAAGATAAATGTTTCATTAATACCAATTTGATGGCGAGTACATGTGGTACTTGTTTTTCCATTCTTGGGATACCTTGCTTAGTAGAATGTGTTCCAGCCCTTTCCAGGAGTATATAAGAGGTGCTATATCACCATTGTTTCTTAAAGCTGAACAGTACTCCATGGTATACATATACCACAGTTTATTAATCCTCTCATGTATTGATGGACACTTGGGTTGTTTCCACATCTTTGCAATTGTGAATTGAGCTGCTATGAACATTCGAGTGCAGGTGTCTTTTTCATAGAGCGACTTTTGGTCTTTTGGGTAAGTGCATATATAAGAATAACATCACTTGGACTGGGGGGGGCAAGGGCAACACACGTAACCTAAACATCTGTACCCCCATATTATGCTGAAATAAAAAAAAAAGAATAACATCTATTGGATGTTGGGCAGGGGCGAGGGGGGAGGAGGGAGGAGGAGACGGGTATATGTGTACACAAAGAGTGTAATGTGCACCACGCAAAGGATGGACATATTTGAAACTTGGACTTGGGGGGGGCAAGGGCAACACATGTAACCTAAACATCTGTACCCTCATATTATGCTGAAATAAAAAAAAAAGATAAATGTTTCAGATGTCATAAATTACTCTTTATTACACTTTAATTAGTATACTCTGAAAGATGCTCAATTATAATAGCTGTTAATACTTCTGAAAGGTAAATTAAAATTCTACACTGTTAGTGAGCAGACTCATTAAAGACACGAAAGGATGACAAGATAAAAAAGGATTTACATTTGTAGAATCTCCTGTAAAATTATTGCAAGTGACAGGTTCCATTTTTTTGATGTTGGAATCAAAGTTTCATGTCTAAACCATACTGACATCATGGTTAGATTTTGCATAGCTGAGAACTAATAAGAAATTAATAGAGTGTAATAAAGATCTATTGTATTTGGTATAACAGTACTACTTTAATGTATAAGAACAGAAGGCATAATTTCAATCCTTGTTTAGTGTCTTGGATAGCCAGACTCACTAGCATCTAAGTATGGTCGGGATTAAAAATATGATGGATAATACTACAGCACCTTCTTGACAGCTTTTCTGTTCAAATACAAATTTCTGTCACAGCCCCAGAAAGTTTGAAGGAGAATTCAGAGATGAAATATCGTAGCTGCAACAAGCCCAGTGTGAAGCTATTAGATTTTGAAAGGAAAAATAATTACAAACTGTACATCTCCTAGGCACATATAAGTATTAATAATGCATAGTAATAAACACATCGGAGTATACTAATGAAATGTTATTGAACGTTAAAGTTTTGGAAACCATAGGATTATGAATCTGTCAACAAAACTTCAATGCATATGTCTACTTTCAGACTTCTGTACCTGTTTTAGTTAAATAAATATTTGAGAGAGTTCTGGAAAGCCATGATTTATTTCACCCTTCATAGTACCTCTTCAGTACATTTTAAAAAGAAATCTGAGGTATTTTTAAGTTGTATGTAATCTAAATGACTGGTACATTCACTCCCACAAAAATTCTATGCTTATCAATCCAAATGATTTTCTACTGTACAAAGGATTATCTTTGATTTTTTATATGAAGGCTTGTTTTCATGATAATATCATAGTATTGTTCTTGTAAATAATTTTTGCAAAAAATGAAGGAATCTCCCTGAAAATAAACATTAAACAAACTTTAATATCAAATTCCACATTTATTTCATAATAGAAATAAATTCTTCCACAACTTCCAAATAGTTTCCTATGATGATGTATGTCTGCTCCTATTGTTTCTTCAAATAAATTTATTTTTATAGCAACCAATCAAATGGTTAGTGTTAGGAGTTTTCAGTGCCCTAGAATATTAAATTCTGTTTCTATCTGAAGAAAAAATGAACAGAGTTCAACTTAAATGAGCAGAAAATCATTCCTGGAATTCTTTCTTTAACCAAGGATAACCTGCCATCCTTCTCGACAAATTGTCTCTGAGTCTGAGAACCAAACGTTGCACAAGGACATTGCACACTGAGTCAGACCATTGGTTTATCATGTACTATATTCTATCTTTGATAATTTTTACAATGAACATTTTTACTATAATGAAGTAGTTTCCCTGTATCAGAATTACCACATAATTAAAATTAATCATTCAATTAATATTGCATACTTACTATGATTAATACAGAAATATAAGTCGGAGTATCATACACTGGCCTAAAATTTTCTCATAAAGATATTGCCCATCAAGATAATATATAATTCAAGCTTGAAAAAAATCAGAAAGAGAATTTGAGGACTAAATGAAAGAAAATTGTTTTGCTCATTTTTCATACAACAAATATTGAGAATGTAATATATGTCATTCACTGTGCTGGTTTCTAGGGATACTCAAACATTTATTTGGCATTCAGCAAATATTTATTGAACATCTGTATTATGTATGATACCATGCTAAGGTTTTAAATATGAATATGACACAGGATCTTCCATTATAAAGCAAACAGAGGATAGGAAAAAAGGGTATAGGGTATATACAGCTATAATTCAATATTTAATATGATAAATCTCAAGGAAGATATCCAAAAAGATACTATGGGAGTTTAAAAGTGGGAAAGAGTAAAAAGAGAGCTTTCATAGAAGACATGGGCCTAGAAGTATGGCTAGAATATGTACAGGTGTGGTTAATCCAGAGGAGGTCATTCTATTTGGAGGTACAACATGAGTAAAATCACAGAGGAAGTAAAGTTCTGGACATGTTCATGGTGAAATGAGTATTTCAAGTCAGTAGAAGTGAAAGAAACTAATAGAGAAATGATTATGGAAAAATTAGGTTGAGAGCATTGTACGGAATTTTTCTAAGTGTAACACTGGTAAGTTTATATATATTCTAATAAGAATTTGAGAGCCTTTAAAGTTTTCTGAACATGTTTTTCATAACACATTTGCTAGTTTATTTTGTAAGATAGTTTTCCTATCAAACTTGTCCATTAAAAAAGAAAACAAATTATGCATCTTCTAGAATGTATGCTTATATTTGTCTTTTATAGCTAGATACCACATTGTCTGTATAGGTAGAAATACACCAAGAAACATATTTTCATAACACGTTTGTTATTTCAAATTGTTTGTTTTATCTTTGTTGCCTTTGAAAATGACACAAGTTCCTTCTTGAAACTCATTCCGCATCATTATTATGCCTGGTTTTATTCCTACCTTTCTGATAGTTCCTTCTTAGTCTTTTCAAATTCTTTCTCTCATTCACCCCTTAAACGTTGTTGTCTCTTCATGTTCTTCCTGGAGTATCTCACCTATTCCTTTATCTACAACTCCTGCCACTATCTTCAGGATTTCCTAGCATCCATCTCCAACCCAATGCTCTCTTGAGTTTTAGATCTGAAAATATCTCAGTTTACTTCCTCACGGGACTATGAGCTCTTTGAGTCTTAAACAATTTTTTTCATTCCCAAGGCCTAAGTAGCCCTGCAAATGGTAGATGTTCAGGACAGATTTTTGAAGGCAAGAATGAATAAATGAATGAATGGTAGCACTATGATCATAATTATACTTTGGGAAATTGACTCTTGCAGTAGTTTACAGGATGTGTCAAAGAGTTGGCTTGAGAAGTGAGTTTGACTCTCTCATTTCTAAAAAAAATATTCATATTATTTGTTCTTTACTTAGACCCACACAGAGAAACAGCACTATTAATTCACATAGTGTTACATAAACACAGACTACATTCACATATACAAGCACAAATTTGTGATTTGTTTTCTTTTACAATTCCTTGCACAGTTACCTTGAGAAAACCAGGCAATTAATAGGTCCTCATGTCATTTTCACTCCTCTCTGTTCTTCATATCCAAGACACCCATATCTGCCATGTTTCTCTGTTACTTCATGTTCTCATAGCAACTATAACAATTGCAAGTCTACTGTCTAAAAGGTCAACAAATTGCTTTTTTAAAGTTAAACTTTCTGTTATGAACTTAGGTTAAATGATGTCAAATGCTTTATCTTTTCCTTTCTTTGAGGTTTATTGGTTCCAAACTTACTTTTCTTGAAAAATAAATTTATATTTTTCAGAACTAAATAACAAAAAATAATGTTATTTTATATTAAAAATAGAGATAATTTATTCATTCAATATCACTTAGCATTTACTAAATATAAGATCCTGTGCCAAACCCACATTATGAGACAAAAAGAACTTCCCTAACAGTATGTATATAGGTCAGGCTCCTGTTTCAAGCCTCAAATCCAATTATTCTCCTCTTTGTTCCAAAGCCAAAAGATGTTTTATTTGGTATGTTTAGTGTTGTTTTAACCAACATTATTGCAATTCAACAAGTATTTTGAATATCTAGATCTTGCAACATATTGTGTTAGTCATAATAAAGAAAGGACAAAGGTGACGAAATCTATTTTCCATCCCTCAGAGCTTACAATCAAGTATATCTTACGTTTATTGAACCTTTATTTTGTTTTACACACTGTACCTAGCATTTACATGTATTACCAAAATCCACATGAGTTACCTGCCATTATTACCTGCACTTTGTAGATGAAGAAACTGAGGCAAAGAGCAGTTTCTCTTCCAAAATCTCACAGTTAGTAAGTAGAGAAGCTAGGATTTTAATTCAGGGTTTTCTGACTTCACAGTCAGTACTATTAAACAATTACACTTAAACATTATACTTCTTAACATGAGAAGAAAAAGCATGCACAAGAAACAATAGTTCAGGTGAGACTATGAAAGATCAATAATAAAAATTCCAACAAGCATTGTAAAAACACAATAAAGGTATTCGGGAAGATTTCATGGGGAAGGCTTCATCAAAATCAGTCTACGAAAATATTAATAGCTGCCACTTTTTGAACAAGTGGAGTTTGTCTGATACTTGCAAGTTTCTTTACATATATCACTTATATCCTCACAATACAAGTTATTTTATGCTTGAGGAATAAGGTCTCCCAGGGATCAAAAATCTTTTCCATGGCCACATACCTAAAAGTGGCAGATATAGCATTAAAAAAAATGCTACACTGATGACCATTCACCTTCACCAATTCCTTATTTCTCACTTCCCTACACTGCTTCTTATAAATACAGTTTCAAATTATTTAGCCAGTGGTCATGGGAACAGAGTGGGAATTAGAAAAATTATGGCTAATTTTGGGAATAACTGGTCACTTTTAGCTGAAGTATAAGATACATCATGCTAAAAGACAAAAGCGTAGTGGGAGATAGAGCTAAAAGCTCACTTAAGTTAGATGGTGGCAGGCTTGACACACCTAAATAGAAATTTGCTAGGCAAGATAAATTGACAGCAGAGTATTAGAAATTAGATATAGGTATAAGTGGTGGGTAAATGGTGAATTTTCTTCTGAAATAATTCAGACAAGGGATAAAGAGTATCAGAATTAGAGTGATGAAAGTGGGAATTTCAATGAAGAAAACAATGTTAGAAATAGTGTAAAGAGAACATTGACAGCACTTATTGATTTGATGTGAAGCAAGAGGAAATGTCAATGTTATCCCTATATTGTCTTCCTTGAGTTGCCTAGTTAGTTTGTATCTCTCTTGACCAGTAGAGTACTACAGAAGTGATGCTATGTGACTTCCAAAGGAAGGTCATGAAAGGTCATACAGCTTTAACCTTGTTCACTGGAATACTCTCTCACAGCATTGATCCACCATGTAAGAAATCCAACTACGTTGAGTTTGCTGTGTTGGAGAGGTCAACTTTGAATACTATGGTTGACAGTTCCGCCTCAGTCCATCCTTCTGTCTATTCCTGCCAAGGTGCCAAAGGTGTAAGAAAAGCTTTCCTAAAACCTCTAGACATCCCATCTGCCAGCTGAATGCGAAAAAGTGACGTTTATCAATGCCACACGAACCAGAAAATCACCCAATCAAGTCTTGCTTGCATTTCTGATCCACAAAATTTAAAATATAATTAATTTTCTGTTGTTTTAAATTACTACATTTGGGGATTAGTTGTTATGCAGAGAAAAAATAATAGGTTTATTTTATTTATATTAAAAGTCAAACTCTTCAAGCTTAACATGATAAAATCTAAATTCTGAATCAACATCCCTAAACCTGCTGCTCCATTAGGCTTACACAACTCAATTAATAGCAACTCCATTCTTTTTGTTTTATTGCACTTTTGAAAATGTACAACACGATGTTTTGATTTACGTATGTATAGTGAAATGATTACTACAGCCAAGCAAATTAAGTTATATTTTTTGTGTGATAAGAGCACCTAAATTCTACTCTTTTAGCAAATTTCTAGTATACAATATTAACTTTAGCCCTTGTGCTATACCTTAGATCTCTAGGTTTATTTATCCTAGAAAACTGGAACTTTGTGCGCTTTGACCTACATCTTGTCATTTTCATCCTCTTTTCTCCCTCTCGTGTAATCACTTTTCAACTCTCTATGTATTTTACCTTATTGTTAATTGCACATATAAAAGAGATCATACAGTATATTACTTTGTGTCCAGTTTCACTTAGCATAATATCCTTCTGGTTGATCTATGTTGCTGAAAATGGTGGGATATCCTTTTTTAAGGCTGAATAATATTCCACTGTACAATATAATACCATTTCTTTATCTTTTATCTATCAATGAACACCTAGGTTGTTTCCATATCTTGGCTATCATGAATAATGCTTCAATGAACATGAGAGCACATATATCTCTACAAAGTGCTAATTTCATTTTCTCTGGGTATGAAAATGCAAATAAAAAACACCCTGAGATATCACTTCTGATATTTGATAGGCTATTATCAAAATGCAAGAGATAACAAGTATTGGTAAAAGTGTGGAAAAAAGGGAACCCTTGTATACTCTTGGTGGAAATGTAAGTTAGTATAGCCACTAGGAAAAACAGTTTAAACATTTCTCAACAAATTACAATTAGAAATAATATATAATCCAGCAATTCCATTCTTTAAGTCTCTTAGTACAAAAGCTTGGGGTTAACCTTGATTCATTTTATCCCTCTCATATTTCACATATGATCTTGTGGCAAATCCTTTTGGTTCTACGTTTATATTGTGTTCACAATATGACCACTTTTCAATACTTCCACTACTACTATCCTAGTCCAAGCCATGATCATCTTTCATTCATATTACTGCAATAGACTCTCAACTCAGTGCTCACCTCAAACTTTTTAATAGAAATTTGAAATAGCATATATTTTTAAAAATTAATTTTCAACAGTGATCTACTTCCTTACCTAAGAAAACATCATTAGAATTGTCTTTCTCTTTATTTGTCCTTCATTTTTTTTCCTCAAATATTTTCAGTTCTGATATTATATAGTAAATATCTATTACAGAGATTGGTCCATGCCCAGGCATCTCCAGATAATACAAAGTATCTCTTGTTTCCTTCTGTTTATCTGTAGAGATGAGCAACTACATTGTTTCCAAGGCACTCATTCAGACATGAACAATGACATGTAATTGGATGATGGAAGTGGTATAGGAACTCTATTAGAATCTCCTGGGGAATCTTTTCAAAAAGCACACACAAATGCTTACACACATAAGTACACTTACTTATTTAGAGAATGGTAACTCTGAACTGAATCACTTTCCCAAACCTTGGCCTCTTTCTAGACTAGAATTAACACTGTAAAGTACAGAGAGAATTTTAACCTGCATATATAGACTGCTTCTTCTGAATAATCCAGCATATTTTCTTAGCTGGAATAAAATTTTGCTAACGGAATCAAGAATAGGTACATGATACAGATTGAGTACCCAGGTAAATTAGTAGAAAATCTTGAAATCCCCATGACTTCTGGAGAGGATGGCATCCCTGTTCTCTTAGGGTCATATTGAACACCACCATATTCAGTATTTCTCTTGTTTTTTTAACTGAACTGTTTTATAATATTGAATACATAAGAACAAATATGAATACAAAAGAACAAATATGTAAACCACATGTATACTAAATCCCTTATCATTTAGCTAATGTAGCTCAGAGGCACTTGAAAATATTTCTTGCCAGTATTTTAAAAAGGAAACCAAAATCTAACTTTAGGTAGAGTTGACATGAAAAATTTAGGACTCAATCGAGATTTTTTGTGCTTTTGTTCTGTTTTACCTCCTGAATCTAATTTTGGATTAGGGGAAAGTCGGGTTGAAGAAAAGAATCTGGGAAAGGGGAACAAATGATCTGGAAAATAATTATTGGAATCTGATGGCCCTGTAGAATGAGCTGAAGTAGAAATTAGTATTTTTGTCCCTGGAGCTAATTGAGACTGCATTTTTTTTTTGAGACTGCATTTTAAAAGTCACATGTGTTATAATGAATAACAAGGTCAAGTTGTGTTATATTTGGGCTACATACAGCACAATGGAATGCCTAGACTGCAGGGACCACGTCCTCACGGAACTTTGGAAGCTCCATTTAATGCAGATAATTTCTGTATACTTTTGATATTAGGAACAGCTGTACATTTTGTATTTCGAAGTGACTTCTGTCTTGAAATAATGTTTTCATCATTCTGAATATGCTATTGCCCTCTCTCCTGGCATGTTCCTTGCATGGTGAACTTTTTCTGCCAACATTATGCATTTTAAAAGTAAATAATTTACAAGGAGTTGCAGAGGAGGAAGAAGGTTAAGTGCCTACAAAAACCTGTGCTCTTGAGGTTTATTTTCTATGAAACTTTTAGATAAAATTATAACCGTGTATTCACTGAGTGACCTACAAAGAATCAGGTGAATACTAAAGGACTTTTTCTTCATATTGGTAACTATAAGGGTAAATTAAATTATACATGAAAAACAAAGGAGAAAGACAAGCTGAATCAGATGCCTTCACTAAACACCAAAACATATCCTAACTAGACTAGTTAAGATCCTTTTCTTAAGAAAATTGATATTTGTCACCACTTTATTGGTTTTATTTTCCAAAGCTAGTATACTCCTGAAGCTATTATTTTATTCCACTAGCTACAAAGACTGAACTTCAGGAACACTTGTAATCTGAACCTCTAGATTTCCTATAAACTTGGTGACCTTAATCAAAGATCATAGTATAATTCCTTCTTTATCTATATATTTTTTCAAATAAAAGGAATTATTGGTGAACATTACTACTTATTAAATAGCACTATGGCCAAATTACATATAACTTGGGATAAGATTTAGTATATACAAAGCTAAATTAAAATTAATACAATTAAAATTGACAAGTTGTTTTTGAAAACTCACTACATGTTAATGTAATCACTGCTTAACCTGTCTGATTATTAGTATATAGTCTGATTTTATCAGAGTGCACAATTTATCCTTTATTTAATTGATATTTATGGAGTTTGTATTAAGATTGGTGCAAAAATAATTGTGGTTTTAGCAGTGTTGAAATTTGCCGTTTGATATTGGAATACATTCTTAAATAAATGTGGTTATTATACATCACTTTCATTTCTCACTTTATGTTTTTTTGCTAATGACTTATTACTTGCTGTTTATTTTATATTTATTTTAGACTATAGAAATGATGTTAGACAAAAAGCAAATTCAAATGATTTTCTTATTCAAGTTCAAAATGGGTTGTAAAGCAGCAGAGACCACTCACAACATCAACAACGTATTTGGCTCAGGAGCTGCTAATGAACATACAGTGTAGTGGTGTTTCAAGAAGTTTTTCAAGGGAGATGAGAACCTTGAAGATGAGGGATACAGTGGCCGGCCATTGGAAGTTGACAATGACCAATTGAGATCAATCATCGAAGCTGATCCTCTTACCACTACAGGAAAAGTTGCCAAAGAACTCAATGCCAACCATTCTATGGCTCTGTTGTTCAGCATTTGAAGCAAATAGGAAAGGTGAAAAAGCTCGATAAGGAGGTGCCTCATGAGCTGACCAAAAATCAAAAAAAAACATCATCCTTTTGAAGTGTGGTCTTCTCTTATTGTATGCAATAACAATGAACCATTTCTGAATTGAATTGTCATGTGTGACGAAAAGTGAATTGTATACAACAGCCAGCAACAACCAGCTCAGTGGTTGGACCAAGAAGAAGCTCCAAAGCACTTCCGAAAGCCAAACTTGCACCAAAAAAAAAGTCATGCTCATTGCTTGGTGATCTGCTGCTGGTCTGATCCACTACAGCTTTCTGGATCCCAGTGAAACCATTACATCTGAGAAGTATGTTCAGCAAATCAATGAGATGCACCAAAAACTACAACACCTGCTGGTGGCATTGGTCAACAGAAAGGGCCCAATTCTTCTCCACAACAACGCCCAATTGCACATTGCACAACTAACACTTCAAAAGTTGAATTCATGGAGCTCCAAAGTTTTGCCTCATCTGCCATATTCACCTGACCTCTTGCCAATCCACTACCACTTCTTCAAGCATCTCGACATGTTTTTGCAGGAAAAATCCTTCACAACCATCAGGATGCAGAAAATTCTTTCCAAGAGTTTGTTGAATCCCAAAGCACAGATTTTTATCCTAAAGGAATAAACAAATTTATTTCTTGTTGGCATCGAAGTGTTGGTTGTAATGGTTCCTATTTTGATTAATAAAGATGTGTTTTAGTCTATTACAATTATTTAAAATTCACAATCCAAAACCACAATTATTTTTGCACGAACCTAATACTATGTGCCACATCATGGGACCAGAAATTAGGGATACAAACATTATGAAGTCATTTACCAGACCCCCAAAGAGCTCATAATGCCAACTCAATAAGAACAGCCAAATATTTTATAATTGGGGGAGCACTTCAAGTTCTTTAACTGAATATGCTTGCATATGCATAGGATATCTTTGTAAGGATTTGTAAGAAACTGGTAAAGTGGCTGTCCATAGGGTGAAAAACTAAGTAGACGGGAGGAAAATAATTGAAAGAGATTCACTTATTATTGCATATTTTTAATGCTTCTGGAATTTTGTATGAACTGTTACCTTAAGAATATATAATTTTAAAAAGTATTTTTAAAATTTCTCTGTTTACCATACAACTTCTTATCTGATCCCATGAAAATAGGCCTATCAAAGTGACAGATAAATTTTGAGGTTTATGTGACTGAGCAATAATCAGGTGAAGAGGAAATTAACTAGAAAATGCATAGAGCTGGAACTCCTGAGAAAAAGTTCTGGACTGGACATATAGAACTTGGTGATTAAAGCCATGCAAGAAGATAAGATTACTCAAATTGAGATAAAGGGTTGACCTATCAAAGGATTCTATATGGAGAGAAAGGAGTCAGCAAACAAAATTGAGAATGAGTATGATGAATAAAAATATTAATAGAAATAAGATGAAAGCCAGAAGAATGTGGTAGAGAACAATGCAAAGCAGGAATTAGCAATACAAAAATCCTGTTAGAGATCAAGAAAGATGAAAAAGAGAAAGTGCTTATTACAGGAAAAACTTGTTTTGTGAAACTTTCATCACCACACCCACTTACTAAGACCACATAGTGCCTGGTATTGTATAGCATATTAGAAATTTAACATATACCTTATGTATTTATCTTTTTATTTAGATGCTCCATGAGGGTAAGGATATTATATTTTCTCAGTTTAGATCACCAGAGCTTTATTGTCTACAGTAGTAGCAGATAACTGCTTAATTATGTCCTTTCTTCAATTATAGTATCTTGAGAGCAAGAACTATATTTTATGCATCAACACTCCCCCCAATTCCTATCATTTTCCTAGGCATATAATAGTTGCATAGAACATCTTGATTTAGTACTTTATAGTTATAAAATTCTCGTACTCAAAGAAAATACTTTTTTGCATTGAAGGTCACATAAGAACTAGGGATTTATGTGACAACAACAACAATAAGTAACATTTCTATAATGCTTACTATCAGGTACTATCATAAACACTTTTTTCATATAAACTCATAAATCTCATAACAACTTTATAAAGTAAGACTACAGATATCCCTATTTCTGTAGATATGGATTCAGATGTAAAGATTTAAATGATTTTGCCAAGGTCAAGTGGTGGGGCCTAAATTCTGAAACAGGCAGCCTGACTTAAAGCCACACACTCTTAATCGCTATGCTTTACTACACTAGATGTACATTTTCAGGTAAAGTGTTTCTAATACATGAGAATTCTCTCAATTTTTATCCTTTGAAAGCTCTTATAGACACACACCATAAACAAGCAATCAAATACCATGGATTTTAGATGATGTATAAGAAATATTAATAAAAAGTAATAGGTTCCTGACGTATTCCAAGAATGGAAAAACGAGCACCACAGGTACTCACCATCAAATTGGTATTAATTGATCAACACTTAAGTGCACATATAGTAATAACATTCATCGGTTGTCAAGCAGATGGAAGGGAGGAAGAGGGGATAGGTATATACACACGTAATGGGTGTGGTGCGTACTGTCTGGGGGATGGACACTTTTGAAGCTCTGACTCAGGTGAGGCAAAGACAATATATGTAATCTAAACATTTGTACCCCCGTAATATGCTGAAATAAAATAAATTAAAAAATAAAAATAAATAAAAAATAAAAAAGTAATGGGTTACAATTCTCAAAGGAGTCCATTTTATAAGGGCACTAATTCCATTTATGAGGCTCTGCCCTTATGACCTAATCACCTCCCAAAGGCCCCACTCCCTAAGACAAGCACTTTGGGAGTTAAGATATTGACATATAAATGGGAGGGACAAAAACATTCAGAAATAACTACTTCATGTCTGCCCATCAAATGGAGAAAATAATAGTAGCAATGTTGTAAAAATCGATTGAAATAGTGCTTAAAGAGCTCTCAGCACAGCGCCTGACACACAGCATACGCTCTGTGTCTATATCTATGTACATAGATAGATGGATGTTTTTATTACCATTACCCTCTGCTAGGCTTTTTATTTTTCCCTGGAATTTGATCTTCATGGTTACTATTTTTATTCAACAAACATCATCACCATGATCCTCTATAAACTGCCTCTCTCTGAACTATGAGCCAGCTTTTTGGATCAGTAAATCCTATGAAGTATCAGGCACTTCCAGGTAAAGGCATCTAGGGAGATATGAGACCCACTTTCCTTGCCCCCAGGAAGGTGAAACGAGTATGTAAACTGATAAGTAATTTTGAAATAAAATAGTAAATATGACAAGAGCACAGAAAGTGGGCATTTTTGTTTGAGGTTAGAAGGCAAGGAAGAATTCTGGGGAGTGTTGTCCTGCATAGGATGTTGACAGAGGACTAGAAGTTAGCTAGGCAAAGAGAGGGCCTTCAGGAACAGAAGGAAGAGCAGCCACAGTACTGGGTACTATTATTCGGTAACACACCCAGATCGCTAGGAGGCAGGAAATGATGGCAAGACCTTGTCATGAAGGATATTGTATGTTACATGTTATTGGGTTTGGATCTTACCTTAGAGGCCAATAACCCTCAAACTTTGATTTGTTTAAGAAATCAGCATAGGAGCTTGTTAAGATGTGTATTCCCAACCTTGAGTCCAAAGACTACAGTATTATCAAATATGCAGCCAGGTGATCTCAATGGAGATGCTCCTCCAGAACCACAATTCATCAGATTGGCTAAAATAAATCTCTATGAGCCATAAGGCTAAAGCACCAGATAACTTAAAAAGGAAAATCCATCAGAGTAACTGCAGACTTCTCAACTGAGACCCTACAAGCCAGAAAGGACTGGGGCCCCATTCTCAGATTTTTCTAACAGAATAATGCCCAGCCTAAAATTCTGTATCCTGCAAAACTAAGCTTGACATTTGATGGAGAAATTAAGTCTTTTCCAGGCAATCAAACTCAGGGAATTTGCCAAGTTCACACCTGCCTTTCAGGAAGAACTCAGAACTGCACTACATATGGATCAGCACAATAGATGTCCAACAGTATAAAAACTGTCAAAAGCTAATGTTCAGAGACTAGTCACCACAATGGCTCAAACGTGATGAACAGAAATTCACCTCACCTATCAATTCTTTCAATAAATGTGGATGGTTTGGGATCCCTACTCAAGAGAAATAAGCTGGCTGAATGGAAAAAAAAATACAAGCCACATATTTCCTACCTCCAAAAAATACATGTAACCCAAAAGGACTCATTTAGTAAAAAGTTGAAAGGATGAAAAACAATATTCCACGCAAATGGAAACCAAAAGAAAGCTGGTATAGCAGTACTTAATATCAGATAACATAGACTTCAAATCAAAAAAAAGTAAAGAAAGACAAATATGGTCTCTATATAATGGTAAAGGGAACAAGAAGACATAACAATTCTAACTATTTACACACCTAACACAGGACCAAGATTCATAAAGCAAATCCCATTTGATCTAAACAAAATGATATACAGCAGCACCACAATAGTTGGGGACATCAACACTCCTTGATAGAACAGGACAGATACTCCAAACAAAATATAAACAAAGAAACAATGGACTAAGCAGAAGTCTAGGACAAATGGGCCTAACAGATATTTACAGAGCACTCTACCCAAAAGCTCGGAACATACGTTCTTCTCATCAGCTCATAAAACATTTTCTAAGATTGATCACATCACAGGCCACAAAATGAATTAAAAAATATATAAAGATTATAATATGCATCTTCTCAGACCACGGTGAAGTAAAACTAGAAATCAACTCCAATGGAAACACTTACCTCTACACAAAGTCATGGAAACTAAACAACCTACTACTGAATGATAGTTGGGTTGAGGAGGAAATTAAGATGGAAATAAAAACATTCTTTTAACTAAATGATAAAGGGGACCCAAGCTATCTTAATCTGTAGGATATAGCAACAGCAGTCTTGAGAGAAAAATTTATAGCTGTAAATGCCTACATCCAAAAGACAAAAAGATCACAAATCAACAATCTCATAAATAATCTCAAGGAATGGGAAAAGAAAGAGCAAATTAATAAGAAAAGAAATAACTAAGGTCAGAAGATAACTAAATGAAATTGATAAAAAAAGAATCATACAGATTATTAATTAAACAAAAAGTTGGTTCTTTGAAAATATAAACAGAATTGACAAGCATCTTACTAGATTGACCAGAAGCAGAAAGGAAAGGACTTTAATAAGCTCAAATAGAAATGAAAAAGGAAGACAAAATGAAAAAACAAAAGTAAAAAACTTCCCTGACAAAAAAAACACTTAGTTTTCAGATTAAAAATGTCTAATAAATTCAAGATGATACTATCAAAATGAGAGAAATTTATATTCTATCAAAATTCTAAACTCAAATAAAGAGAAAATCTTGACACCTTCAAAAAAAAAAGGAAAGGGAGAAGTCACAACTGATATCATGTAATTACAAAACATCATATTCTGAATACTATACAAATCTCTATGCCTAAAATCTTGAAAACGTGGAAGAAATGGGAAAAGTCTTGAAAACACATAACCTCCCTGGGCTTAACCAGGAAGAAATAGAATTCTTGAACAGATGAATATCAAGTACCAAAATTGAAACAGCACTAACATATCTCCCAACAAAAGAAAAAGAACAAGACAAGATGGTTTCACTTCCAAATGTTACCAGACTATAAAGAAGAACTGGTACCTATACTGCAGAAATTATTCCATAACATTGAGAAGGAAGAAATTCTCCCCAACATGTTTATGAAGCCAATATCACCTTGATACCAAAGCCAGGAAAGAATAAACAAAAAAATACCTAAAGAATAATAACTTTTATAAATATAGATGCAAAAATTCTGAATAAAATCCTAGCAAACCAAATTCAGCTGCACATCAAAAAATAATCCACCATGACCAAGTAGGCTTCAATGCAGTGATGCAAGGATGATTCAACATATGCAAACCTACAAATATAATTTACCACACAAATAGAAAAACAAAGACCATATGATCCTTTCAACAGACGCAGAAAAAACATTTGACAAAATTCAGTATCCCTTTATGATAAGAACACTTAACAAAATATGCATAGATAACATTTACCTCAAAATTATGAAAGCCATATATGACAAACCCACAGCCAATGTCATACTGAACCAGGAAAATTTGAAAGCATTCCACATAGAACTGGAATCAGACAAAGTTGTCCGCTATTACCACTTTGAAACAACATAGTGCTGGAAGTCCTAGCCAGAGCAATCAGACAAGAAAAGGAAATCGAGGGTATGAAAATGAGTTCAGAAGGGGTCTAGCTATCACTCTTTGCCGACGATATGATCTAATATTTAGAAAACACCAAAGATTTTGCCATGAGACTACTGGAATTGATAAATAAATTCAGCGAAGTTTCAGGTTACAAAGTCAATCAATGTACACAAATTCGTAGCATTCATATACTCCAACAACAGTAAAACTGAGAACCAAATTAAAGACAGAATAATTTTCACAATAACAGCAAAGAAAATAAAATACTTAGAAATGTATTTCACGAAAGAGGTGAAAGACCTCTATGGGGAGAACTAGGAAACACTGAGGAAGGTAAATGATATGGAAAAACATATCATGCTCACGGATTGGCAAAATAAACATTGTTAAAATATATATTCTACCTGAAGTTATCTACAGATTTGATGCAATCCTCATTAAAATACCATCATTTTTCCCAGATCTAGAAAAAATAATTCTATGCTTCATGTGGAACCAGAAATGTCCATGTATAGCTAATGCAACCTTAAACAAAAAGAACAAACTGAGAGGTGTCAATTTACCAGAATTCAAGTTACACTACAAAGCTATAGTAACCAAAACAGCATGGTACTGGCACAAGAACAGAGACATAGACCAATGGATCAAAAAAGAGAATGCAGATATAAAACCATCCTCGTATTGCAATCTGATCTTTAACAAAGCAGACAAAAACATACACTGGAAAAAGAATCCCTATGCAATAAATAGTGCTGGGATAATTGGATAGCCACATGTAGAAGACTGAAAGAGAATCCTTACCTCTCACCACTCACAAAAATTAACACATTATGGATGACTGACTTAAACCTATGGCATGAAACTACAAGAATCCTAGAAGAAAATTTTGGAAAAATTCTTACACACATCGGCCTAGGCAAGGAATTTATGATGAAGACCCCAAAAGCAATCACAGCAACAACAAAAATAAATAAATGGGACCTGATCAAATTAAAAAGCTTCTACACTGCCAAGGAAACAATTAATAAAGTGAATAGAGTGAATCTACAGAATGGTAGAGTATATTTGTATGCTATACAGCTGATAAAGGGCTGATAACCAGAATCTACAAAGCACTCAAGCAAATCAGTAAGAAAAAAATCAAGCAACCCCATTAAAAAGTGGGCAAAAAACATGAACAACAACTTTTCAAAAGAAGATAGACTAATGGCCAGAAAACATATGAAAAAATGCTCAACATCTCTAATCATCAGGGAAATACAAATCAAAATGACAATGAGATATCACTTAATTCTGGTGATAATGGCTTGTATCAAAAAGTCCCAAAACAGCAAATGCCAATGTGGGAAAGAATGGGACACTGATACACTGTTGATGGGACTGCAAACTAGTATAGCCTCTATGGAAAGTAGTATGGAGATACCTCAAAGAATTAACAGTAGATCTACCATTTGATCCATCAATCCCACTACTTGGTATTTATCCAAAGGAAAAAAAAAACACATTCTATAAAAGATACCTACACGTGAATGTTTACAGCAGCACAATTCACAATTGCAAGATGTGGAAACAATTCAAGTGCCCATCAATACATGAGTGGATTAAAAAATGTGGTATATTTATGCCACGGAGTACTACTCAGCCATAAAAAGCATGGTGAGCAAATACTTCTTGTATTAACCTGGATAGAGTCTGAAACCATTCTTCTAAGTGAAGTGTCACAAGAATGGAAAAACAAACACCACCTGCACTCACCATTAAATTGAAACTAATTGATCAATACTTATGTGCACATATTGAAACAACATTCATCAAAAATCAAGCAGATAGGAAGGTGGAGGAGGGCATGGGTAAATTCATACCTAACAGGGACAACGTTCACTATCTCGGTTATGGGAACATTTATAACTTTGACTCAAATGGTACAAAAGCAGTTTATGTAACCAAAACTTTTGTACCCCCATAATATTCTGAAATAAAATTTAAAAGGAAGAAAAAATTACTCTTACATGCTACAAAATGACTGAACCTAGAAAACATTATCCTGAGTAAAATAAGGCAGACATTCATATGAAATGTCTGGAAGAGGAAAATATGTAGAGACAGAAATTAAACTCATGGTTGAAGGAGATGGATAGAAGTTGAAACTGAGAGTGACAGCTAAAAGGTAAGCACTTTCTTTTTGTTGTAATGGGAGTACTCTGGAACTATATCATGGTGATGGTTCCACAACCTTGTGAATACACCGAACACTAGTGAATTGTATGCTTTAAAAGAGTAAATTTTATGTTATGGGAATTATATCTCAATTCAGAAATTTCAAAAATCCCAGATTCCCTCAGGTAACAATTTACTTTAGATCAAGGTAGATAAAATTACATGATTTTAGTTCAATCTGCTTAAAAGACATTGAGCAAAGAGATAGTAATTTACTGTACTAAATCAAGGAGAAAAGTTGCCTGAAGATGCTTTTATAGTAGCCTGTTTTCTATAAAATAGACTTTAGACTTTCTCTATCCATGTTTTTGTTTTTAAGCTCTCTTACTCTTTTTTTAATAATAGATAATCACTTGTCATCTCAATAGTAATGTTATTAAAGTGCTTTCATGAAATCTTTCTATACTCCATCATTATTATTATGTTTTTTAAAATCTCAGTCTCCTTGAAAGGATAATGGTTTTAATAACTTTACCATTTATTTGGGAGCAACGAATCTAACAATATGGGTCATTCTCTGAACAAGAAAACATGGTTATTCATTTTCAAAATCCTTTTCAAATGAAATCATTATTCTTTAATCAGTTTAATTACTGTATTTCAATCTTGAGAGAATATTATCCATTATCTATTCATATGAGTCCCGAGTTGTTCAATTTAGATGCATAAAATAACTATGTTTCTGGTACTCCAGCTGAATATTCTGAAGAGTGCAACAGAGTAAATATTAGGGAGCACATTTTATTTCCAATTTTTTTTCAATTTTTCTCTGCTCTCAGGGAAAACCCATAGATGTAAGTAGCCTGTAGATTTATGAACTTAGTCATTTGGTTTTGAAACTCTTTGTAGACATAAAGGGTATTCCTTTGCACAGTGGGGGGGGGAGAAGTTAGGTTTTCATCATTTTATTTTGTAACTTACAAAATGAAATGAATACATATATGTCAAAACAAGTGACCAGTGCTCTTCAAAAGTGTCAAGGTCATGTAAGACATGGAAAGAGTGAGGAACTATAGTAGATTGGAGAAGCAGAAGCTGAAGATGAAATCCTGGAAGAGAAAAAGAACATTAGATGAAAGATTAGTAAAACTGAAGTAAGTTCTGTGGTTCATTAATATCGTTATAACAATGTTACTTTCTTGGTTTTGATAAATTTACTGTTGTAATGTAATGTCTTATTCTTAGGGGAATATTGGTGAGGGAAATACAGAAGCTGTATTATATTACAACCTTTTTGTAAGTCTAAAATTCTTTCAAAATAAAAAATAAAACCAAAGCAACAATAGCAACACCTAAAACCTCTCAGAGTTCAAAGTGTAGTATCAAAGATTCACTAATCCAAATATTATTTTAGGAATCAGTTCACTTCATTTTGGCTAATTTTACTCTAATAGTGCATGGTGGATGATATTTTAGAAAATATATTTACATTGTATTTTTCATCTTAACTATATCCACCCTAAATATATATAATAGTTGTGTCGGAAATGACTCATAATAATTACAGCAGGTAGGCCATAGTTCAATGATGGTATTGACTGTTATAGGCATGGCATTAGTCTCAGTGGAAAAAATACTTTCCTCCTTTTCCCTTTGCCTGACTATTATGTTCTTTAATGACCAGACACATGGCATAGGATATAAACTTTACAGATGTAGTCCAGGAAGTAACCAAACAGCAACAAAACAAATCCTGGGTATGAGAAGTCAATTTCGATTTCTAGAATTGCCATGCTGTATGATATAAAATGTCCACTTTTCAACAAAAAATATGAGCGCATACAGAGAAACAAAAAGTATGACCCATACATAGGGAAATAAAGATCTTTAGAAACTCACTAAAACAAAATAACAGACATTTCACTCAATAAAGACTAAATCAGCTGTTATAAAGGTGTTCAAAGAATTAAAGAAAACTTCATCTACAAATAAAAAAGTCTAACAGCAACATCTCACTAAACAGAGATGATAATAAAGATATAAAAATCATTATAAAAAGTCAAAAAAGAGGAACTCTCATACACTGCTGATGGGAATGTAAAGTAGCACAGCTATTATGGTAAATAGTAGGAGATTTCTCAAAGAAAACTAAAAATATGACAGTCATACAATCCAGCAATCCCACTACTGGGCACTTAACCAAAGGAAAGATGATATATCAAAGGGATACTTGTACCCCATGTTTATTGCAGCACAATTCACAATAGTAAAGAAATGTACCAACATGTCTATCAATGGATAAATGGATAAATGCTATATTTACATAATGAAACATTATTCAGTCATAAGAAAGAATGAAATCATGTCTTTTGCGGCAACATGGATGAAACTAGAGGTCATTATGTCAAGTGAGATAAACCAAACATAGAAAGAGACAAATATTACATGTTCTGATTCATATGTGGGAGCTAAAATAGTTGATCTCATATATGTAGAAAGTTGAATAATCAATATCAGAGGCTGGGAAGGGTGGGAGTGTGTGTGGGAGGGAGGTGAATGAATAGAGGTTGGTTAATGAATACAAACATACAGTTAGATAGAAGGAATATATTCTGATGTGCAATAACAGAATAGGATGACTATAGTTAACAACAATATATTGAACATTTCAAAATAGTAGGAGTGAGGACTTGAAATATTCTCAACACATAGAAATGATAAATGATCATGGTGATGGATATCCAAAATACTGACTTCATCATTCCACATTGTAGAAATGTATTAATAACAAAATACCACATGTATCCCATAATTATATACAAATATTATGCATAAAAATTTAAAAAGAACCCAAAAAATCTGGAGCTCAAAAGTACAATAATTAAAACAACGGTAGAATACACATATACACATTCTTCTAAGTGCACACTGAGCATTCTCAAGAAGTGGGCATATGTTAAGCCATAAAACAACTTTCAATATATTTGAAATTATTGAAATCACATGAAGTATGATTTTAGACTACAATGGAATACAATTAATATCAAAAAATAGGGAAGGGGAATCCACAAATATGTGAAAATTAAAAAACGCATTTCTAAATTATCAGTGGATCAAAGTAGTAAAACAACTTACATTAAAAATACTTTTAGATGAATAAAAATAAAAATGAATGTACTAAAGCAGTACTTAGAGGGGAACGTATTGCTTGAAATGCTTACATTAATAAAAATGGAAAATATCAAATTGGTAAACTAGTCTTCAACCCAAAAAAACTAGAAAAATAAGACCTAACTAAGCCAAAACCAGGCAGATGAAAATAAATCAAAGGCTAAAGCAGAAATAAATGAAATAGAAGATTAAAAAATAGAGAAAATCAAGAAAACTAAAAGATAGTTATTTGAAAAGCTCGAAAATATTGTCGAAAATTTAGCTCAACTGACCTATAAAAAAAGTGAAACAATCCAACTTACTAAATTCAATAATGTAACAGGGGAAATTACTACCTAGATAAAATGAAAAAATTCCTAGAAAGACACAAGTACCCAAAATGACTCAAGAAGAATTAGAAAATTTAAACAGACCTTTAGCAAGTAAAGGATATTAATTATTAACCAAAAAAAAAAAAAACTTCACACAAAGAAAATCCTAAGCCCAAATGGCTTCAATAATGAATTCTACCAAATGTTTACACAAGGACTAATACCAATCTTTCATGAACCCTTCCAAAATATAGAAGGGAAAGAAACACTTCTCAACTCATTGTATGAAGCTAGTATTACTCTGATACCAAAGGCATACAAAGATATCAGAAGGAAACTATGGACCACCATTAGTTACAAATACAGCCCCCAAAACCGTGACAAAATGTGGAAATCTTAACAAACATCTGGATTCAGCAAAATGTAAAATGGATTATACATCATGAACAAGTGGAATTTATACCAGGAATGCATAGTTGATTCAACATATGAAAATCAATCACGTGATAAACCATTTTAAGAGAAAAATCACAAAAACCCCCCAGCTTTAATAGATGAAGAAAAAGCATTTAACAAAATCTAACATGATTTCATGATAGAAAGATTCAACTAACTAGAAATAATGCTCTTAATAAAGGAGCATCTATGAAAATTACAGATGATATCATATTTAAAGGTGAAAGATTAAAGGCATACCCCCAACAATCAAAAATAATATTTAACACAAGGGTGTCTGCTCTTGCCAGTTATATTCAATATTATACTGGAGAATATTTTTTTCTAGGCAGTTAGGCAAGATAAAGAAATAAAAGGCTTCCACATAGGAAAGAAATACATAAAATTATCTCTATTTGCATATGACCTGATCTTATAAATAGAAAATCTTAAGAACCTCAGAAAAATCCCTCTTGGGATTAATAAATGATATCAAGTAAATTTGATAGATAGAAGAGTCACATGCAAAATCAACGAACAAACTGAAAATGAAATTAAGAGTACTTTTACATTTACAACACTATCAAAATAATGAAACACTCAGGAATAATTTTAACAAAGAACTAATGGAATCACACTTGGAATGTCACACAACGGAAATGTCTGATTTCCTTAAGTACTAAGTTTGACAGTTGATATCTCTGACATTTCATTTTGATACTTCTTGTTTTATTTTTATCGTGAAGTTATATACTCAGGCTTTCAAATGCATGTTTTGGCTTGTGATTATCTTTCATATTCTTTAGAGCAATTTTTGTGACATCATGGATAAGTAAAAATTCGTGTTATTTCCAAATATGAGTTCTATCGTCAAACCAATGAAGCACAGACAGCTCGAAATATCAACGAAATGTTTGGGAACGATTTGGCTAATGAACGGACAGCATGTCAATGTTTTGCAAAGTTCCATTCTGGTGATTTATTTTAATCTTGAAAATGACCAATGTGGGCGACCTGAGACCAAGGTGGATAATGATGAACTCAAAGTTGTAGTGGAATCAAATACTTCTCAACCTACCTGTGAATTAGCAGCAAAGTTTGACCTTACTCCAACAATACCGGATCATTTGAAACAAATCAGCAAGGTAAAGAAGTTGGATAGATGGGTCCCACAGGAATTAAACAAGTGTCAGAAGAGAAATCATCTTGAAATTGCCTTTCTTTGCTGTCACAACAAACAGGCAAACCATTTCTACACCATATTGCTACGTGTGGTGAAAATGAATCTTTTTGACGATCGCAAGCATTTGGTGCGATGGTCGGATAAAGATGACGTGTCAAAACACAGTCCAAAACCAAATATTCATCCAAAAATGCTAATCATGTCTGTTTGGTGGTGCAGCATTTGTATTATCCATTACAGCTTCATGAAACTTGGTCAATCAATTACAACAGATGTCTACTGCACCCAAGTGGATGAAACGATGAGTACACTTGCGATTAATCAGCAGAGAATAGGCAATTGAGACAGGCCAATCCTCTTGCAAGACAATGTTTGACCACATGTCCCACAAACAACGCTGCTCAAACTACAGAGGCTGGACTTGGAAACTCTCTGTCATCCATTGTATTTACCAGACCTTGCACCAACTGACTACCATTTCTTCCAGGCTTTGGACCACTTCTTGCAAGGAAAAATATTCAATTCTCAACAAGCTGTGGAAAACATCTTTTGTGATTTCCTTGCCACTGGCTCTCCAGGCTTCTTTGCCACTGACATAAACAAGGTACCCTTAAGACGGCAAAACTGTGTTGATAGTTTAGGCGCATACTTTAATTAATTGTACTGCTTCTTGTTTGGAATATAATAAACTACACTTTTGATTTGAAATCAGGCATTTCATATTTATTAATAATGACCTAATACCAAGCATCATTGAAAAAAGTAAATACAACACAAATAATACAAATACATCCCATATTCGAGAATCAGAAGACTCAACATTGTTAAACTGACAGTATTCCCCAAATTGATCTGCAGATTTTTGGCAATTTATAACAAAATCCCACTTGCCTCTTTTTTTCTTAGAAATTGACAAGCTGGTCCAAAAATTTGTAGGGAAATGCATGAGACCTAGAATGGTCAGAAAAACTTCGACAAAGAAGATCAGAGGTGGAAGACTAATAAGTCTCTATTTCAAGACTTACTACAAAGTTACAGTAATGAAGACAATGTTTTACTGACAAAAGAATATGAATGAAGAGTATACTTGAGCGTTCAGAAATAAACTATTATTAAATATATTTATGGTAAATTGATTTTTGATGAGGGTGCCAAGGGAATTAAATGAGGGAAAGAATTTTAATAAATGATCCTGGTAGAGGTAGATATTCAATGCAACAAATGAATTTGGAACTGTAAATATTAATAACACAATATGTAAAAAATTAATGCAATATGGATGAATGACTTCAATGTTAGAGCCAAAACTATTAAAACTTTTGGTAGAAAACATAGGTATAAATCTTGATGATCTTGAATTAGGCAATATTTTCTTATATACAACAGCAAAAGGATAAGCAACAAAAGAAAAAAAATATTCAAATTAGACCACATAAAAATGAGATAATTTATTGTTTCCAACAAAGCCTTCAAGAAAGTAAAAAGACAAATCTCCCAGTGGGAGGAAATATTTGCCAATTATATTTCTTAAAAGGGTTTAATATCAAGAATATATAAAGAATTCTACCAATTCAACAGACTGCAGTCCAATATTTAAAGGAGAAATAATTTGAGTACACATTACTCCAAAGAACATATACAAATGATAAATAAGAAAATGAATCAACATTTTTATCTATAAGGGCAGTGCAAATGAAAATCACCATGAGATACCACTTCACACCTATTAGGATAGCAGATAAATTAGATAATAACAAGTATTGGCGAAGCTGTTGTGGGAATCTAAAATTATGCAGCCTCTGTGGAAAACAGTTTGGCAAGTCTAAACATTGAGTTACCCTATAGTCCAGCAATTCCACTTCTAGGTATACATCCAAAAGAAAAACAAAAAGATTTCCACAAAAAAACTTGTCCAATTCTGTTCATATCAGTATGGTTCGTAATAGCCAAAGCATGAAATGAACCCAAATGTCTATCAATTGAGGAATGGATAAATAATATAAGGCATATCCATGAAATGTAATACTGATTAGCAATAAAAAAGAATAGAGTACTGACACATGTTACAATGTGGATGGGCTTTAAAAACATGCTAAGTGAAATAAGCCATTCTCAAAATACCACATATTATGTGATTTGATTTACATGAAATGTTCAGAATAGGCAAATACATGGAGACAGAGAGATTAGACTAGTAATTGAAAAGTGTTGACAGGAGGGAGGAATGGAGAATAAATGACTGCTAATGGGTTGAATGTTTCTTCTTGGGGTGACAAAAATTTTTGTATATAGTAATTATGGTTTCTCATCTTTGTGAATATAAGAAAAGGTCTGGATGGAAAATTTACTGCAAACGAGTATATTTTATGGTATGTGAATCATATCTCAATAAAGATTATTTAATTAGATAATTTAGCAGATCTTATAGAAAGATATTTAAAACATCAGAAATAATGGGAATTCATAGCACTTTTCTTCATAGGGATTGTTAGTAGCATGAAAACCTCAGTTTATTCTGCAATAAATATATAAATTTTTTTATTCCAAATTTTTAAAATTGGATGAAATGATATAAATTTTATATGAATAACAAATATCATCAAATGCAATGAAATTATATTGAATTTAACAGTGTGGTATTACTGATTTAAGATCTTCACATCAGATAGCTGATTTACTCTCATGTTAGGTGGATAAGAATAGACAAATAGTTTAGTTGTGGAGCATAGCAGCATAAAAATAGATCTAAGATATATTCAAAATTAAAATGTGACAAAGTCGGCATTTCCATTCAGTTGACAAAGCATAATTTATTTAATAAATGGTGCTGGAAAAATTGACTATTCATTTGAGAAAAAGGTCTACTACTTGACATAATCAAAAAACTAAATTGAAGGCAAAATAAAGATCTAACTGTAACAAATAAAATAATAGAAAAATTTGGCAAAAATTTAGGCAATAGTCACATTACCATGAAAAGGGGAAAACTTTCTTAATAAAGATAGGAAAATAGAAGCCATTAAAAATGATAAACAAATTGAATTACCTAATTGTTTGGGAAAGAATAACATACACAAAATCAAATAAATAACAAGACTATGGGTAGTCTTTATAGATGAAATTCAGGAATTCCAGTTTAATTTGAATTTCAGACGGACAATAAATACTCTTTAAAATATGAGTATGTCCAGATATTTTCTCAAATCTAGTGACCCTAACTATGAGTTAATAAGACTAGAAAAATGATTCTGCACTTAATAAAGACTAATTATTAAACAGAAATGTGTAAAATGATTATGAACAGCCAATTCAGAGAAGAAGAAAATCAAAATGCAAATATTCATTTGAAAAGAGACTCAACATCACCAGTAGCCAGAGAAAATCAAATTTAAACAATGCAATACCATTTTTTTAAAACCACCTGATGGTAAAAATTCACAAGAATAATAATATCCAATATTGCCAAATATATTTAAAAAAGGCACTCTCATTATTGCTGATGACATTGTGAAATGCTGCAATCTTTAAAAAAAATAATCTTGCAATAACTCTTAAATGTATACATATTATTTAGCATGGCAATCACTCTTTTGGGAATTTTACCTACAAAAACAAAAGTACCAGTATGTATATATGTATGTGCACACACATGTGTGTGCTTTCTGCAATGGAATAGCCTGAATGTACGATAGTGAATTGGTAGAATAAACTATAGTTTATTCAGTGGTGATATTCAAGATATTTACCAATCAGTAAAACATAGGTATTAACTGTAACAAGAGGCACTGAGTGTCAGCCCTGAGTCTTTCTATTCAATAGAATATTTTGTAGCTAATAAAAAGAGTGAGTTGGATCTATACGTTGACCTAGATGGATGTCAAAAATAATACTTTAAAGAAAATTAGATTGCTGGGTAATGAGAATAGTATATTCACAGCTGAGTTTAAAATAAAATTTAAAAAACCCATTTTTGTGAACAATGTGTGTGTGCACTTATATGTATGTGGGTATGAGAGAGAATTAATAGACAAAAAAATGAATGAATACTCATCAATTTTCAAATTGGTTACTTTAGAAGGATGAAATTATATGAGGAAGAAAAGGAAAGAATACATGCACATGGAAATAAAATTTCAAAAGTACAGAAGAGTGGTAAATAAAAAGTTTTAAAAATCTGCCCCCTTTTCATATCCCCAGTCTTACTACCTAGTAGTCATTTCTTTGTCTTTCTGGTAATTATCAAAATAACTCTAAATAATATCCTTAATCATCTATTCTTTAAATAAATATCTGTTAGGAACTTTTTTTTATAGTTTTTCTACTGATTATTTTTATAAAGCCCTGTTTCTAATTTAATGATTTTGAACAAGTAACCATTGACTCCCCCACTAAGTCAGGTGAAAATGTCAGTACAATCTTCCTCATTCCCTTACATGCCAACTTGAGTCAACATGATCATTTTTTAATATATTGTCAAGATTGATAACATATAAATTCTGCACTTCAAATATAATTAAATTTCCATCTTTATCTATAGATTAGTTGTGAAAATTATATACATATATGTATTTATATTTTTCAGTATTATAATTATGTAAATATTATTCACCATCAGTCCACGTAACATGACTGGATCCACAGAATATGGACACAGCTTCTTAGAGAAGAATGCTTCAAGCATCAAAGTCAAATGAGTTCTTCTAGTTTACACTCCATTTAATGCTCAAAGTCATGTCATATTTTAGTTCACTCCATATTCAAATCATTACATTTTTGTAGAGCTGTTATTATTTTCTTTTCTGTAATGACAGACTAGGCTTTTTTTCCCCTTTTTGGTTAGTGACATAAGAAATGTAAAAAAATAAAATAAAATAAATGTATGGCTCCTTTTTGGTCATCGACATAAGAAATATATGCCTCATTTTCCTTATGACTAAAATCATCCAAATTTTTAAATCACACTATCCTAAGACTTTTTAATCTATGTTTTTAAATTAAAATGAAAATACTTAAAATAAGAATCAATATTTTCTAGTCATGATAAAATGAAAATAAAGCTTCTATTGAGACTTAGCCTTGAACAAACCCTAAAATATAAGTTTATGTAATCTTATATTTAACAAAATTTACCTTTAAATTTAAACTATACATTAATTTCTGGGGACAAAATAAGAATGAAATGTATTAATTATAAAGAGGACTTTGGGCAGATTTTTTCCATCCAAATTATAAGATAATATCCTACTGTATTTCTCATTTTGCATTTAAATTTCACAGCACAAAAATAATGTAATTTTGGCAAAAATATTTGAAAGATTCATCCCTTTTCTAAAATTACTCCCTAATATTTTAATACATAAATTAATCTCTTATAAAAACTATTATGTCATTGTATTTATCATTTTTTCTCTTACTTCAAATTTTAACTGGTGTAGTTCTACCAGATACTCATTTACCAATGATTTTGTCATGTGATTCTCACTATTTGCCAATAAATTTGCATCATCTATGCGATGTCCAATATTTTTGCCATTCATTTTACTTTCAATTTGAATTCGTTGTATTGTTTTCTAATTTTTACTGAAATTTAAATTTTTATTTTTTTGCTTTCTAATTATTCTTTTCTTTTTCATACTTTTTAAATTTTTAAATTGACATAATTATACATATTTGTATTGTACAAAATTATGCTTTGATACGTATAATGCATAGTTGTCAGATCAGAGTAATTAGAATAGCCATCATCTCAAATATTTATCATTTCTCTGTGTTGATAACATTCACCATTCTCCTTCTATTATATATAATATTGTTAACTATAGCCATCCTAGTGTCTATGGCCACACCCCAAACACGCCCAATCTCTTCTGATCACTCTTTTCTTATAGAGACCTCTTCTTATTTTTGAATGTGGCAATCACTTTGATTCTTCCAAGAATAAGAATATTTAGAATATTAATTAATTAGAATAATTTTTAAAAGTTATTTTCTTCCAAATTACCCCCAGTTCGTCAGAGATAGTTGTGCCTCTTATTTATACTCTTCTAGTTTTTCTCAAATATTTGATGATACTTGGTTTTCCATTCATATTTACAAATGATGGACTAGATGTATAATTATAGGTAGCTACTCCAAGCAATTCTTTTCACATTATTGAAGTACTCTTCTTTTACAGGCCTCCTTCCTGAAAATCAGATCTAATTCAAGTTAATGAGTTATATTTTAGTGGTTATGGCAGAAAACAGGCACACAGTCGCTCTTTTCCTACACCAAAATGGAGATGGCTCTTCTCTGGGGTATCAAAACTGACTCCTTCCTGGCAGATATTTCACTTCTTTAGAAAACAATACTTAGGCTTCAGTCTGGAGATAAAGGTCAGCAGTGCATATATAGGGGTGGTGTTGACCCACAAAGCCATTCTACAGACTCTATCAGTTTGAAAAACAATCATTGAAGGATGTTCACATACATAGATTACTGTCAGTCTGTTTATAAAATATTGATAAGTATGATATATTTCTTATTTTTAACAGAAAAAGTATAAATGTAAATTTGAATGTTTTTCAGTCTGCCACATGAAATACTGTGCACACCCAGGGATGAATACACACAACCTTGGAGACCACCACTGTAGACCATCAATCGTGTTGCCTTATAATTTTATTTCTGTTCCATCTCTCTGATGACAGTGGCTGTCATCTTTTCTGCAACATGCTGTGCATCTCCTGAGCTGTGGCTCTCTCTATTCATTGTATATTGTCCATTCACTTTGTCTCAGTTTTCTTCCATTTCCCCAGAAATGTGTCAAAGCTCTGGTCTGATGCCTCCTCCACTTTCAGTGAATTTACAAATTTATTCTCTTTAGTACTTTCTTGAACCAGAAATTCTATCAAAGATTTTCATTCTTCTCAGATTATAAGGCTCCATTTGTGTTGTTAGACTGTAAGCATTCGGCAATCTATCCAAAGAGAAAATCATTTTTATATCAATTAATAAACGTAATAGTCCCAAATACACTTGTTTCATAACCTTGAATACAACTAGTAGGCAAAGTCCCTAAGCTGTGATATTTTTGATGTTAAACAAATTATAAATGTTGAATTTAAGCAATATTAAGGGAAACACATGGCATTAGGGAATTTCGGAGGGTATAAATAGCTTTATAATGCAACATTTCTAGTGCAAGATATATAATATTAATAATTTAGTTTAGTGTTCATCTCCTCTCTTGGTTGCAGCCCCATAATGACAAGCATCCTTTTTAATATTCAGAGCCTGCTGTGCCAGTAGTACTTTTAACAAAATACATTGGCTTTAGGCTTTCTGACATGACTTCATACTGAAATAAACACAATTAACAAGATCTATTTAAATTCTGGCTCTTTGGTAATTGTTTATTAATAAGATTTTAAGATTTCTTTTTTTTAATTTCAATTTTTTTTCAATCAGGTTTGTTATTTGCTGTGTTATTATTATTATTATTTTTTTTTTTTTGAGACAGAGTCTCACTCTGTTGCCTGGGCTAGAGTGCCGTGGCATCAACTTCGCTCACAGCAACCTCAAACTCCTGGGGCTCAAGCGATCCTCCTGCCTCAGCCTCCCGAGTAGCTGGGACTACAGGCATGAGCCACCATGCCCGGCTAATTTTTTCTATATATAATTTGTAGTTGTCCAGATCATTTCTTTCTATTTTTTAGTAGAGACAGGGTCTTGCTCTTGCTCAGACTGGTCTCGAACTCCTGACCATGAGCTATCCACCCGCCTCGGCCTCCCAGAGTGCTAGGATTACAGGCGTGAGCCACTGCGCCTGGCCTGTGTTATTATTTTTAACACCTGGATGTTTGACCCAGTTGTTATTTGTTTGGTCCAGTTCTCAATGGCAGAAAGGTAATCTTTAACCTCACAAAATTATCAAAGAATCATCTTTTTCAAGGTTTTTGTAGCAGAACAATTATGGAGAAACTGTCTTAGTTACAATAGGTTTAAAGAACAATGAATTTATAAATAAATTTAATGTTCAAAGAAATAATTTATTTTTGTTTTTCCATTCTTGAGATACTCCACTTAGGATAATGGACTCCAGTTAAGTCCAATTTTCTGCTGAAGACGTTATTTCATCACTCCATGGTAATATATAAAAAGTAAAAAAATATACAAAACGTAAAAAGTATGTATATATATACTTTTTAAATTTCAGAACATTTCAGGGATACGAATGTTTTAGTTACATAGATTGCTTTTGTACTGCTTGAGGAAAAGTTATAAGTGTGTTTATCACACAGATAGTGTACACTGTACCCAGTAGGTATGATTTCACCCTTCCCATCCACCTCCCCCACCTGCATGATTTTTGCTGAGTTTTACTTCCATCTATACACGAGTGCTGATCGGTTAGTTCCAATTTAATAGTGAGTACATGCGGTGTTTGTTTTTCCGTTTTTGTGATACTTTACTTAGAAGAATCATTTCAAGTTCCATCCAGGATAATACAAGAGTTGGTTCACCATTTTTTTAATGGCTGAGTAGTACTCCGTGGTATACATACATCACATTTTATTAATCTACTTATGTATTGAGGGGCACTTGGGTTGATTCCACATCTTTGCAATTGTGAATTTTGCTGCAATAGACATTCAAGGGCAAATGTCTTTTTGATAAGATGACTTCTTTTCCTTTGGGTAAATATGCAGTAGTGGGATTGCTGGATCAAATGCAGGTTGACTTTCAATTCTTTGAGGAATCTCCTTACTATTTTCCATAGAAGTTGTACTATTTGTGTATAAGTGTTCATTTACGTATCCATGCCAGCATCTATTGTTTTGAGACTTTTTAATAAAAGTTAGTCTCATTGGGGTTAGGTGATATCTCATTGTGGTTTTGATTTGCATTTTCTGATGATTAGTGACATTGAGCATTTTTTCATATGTTTGTTGGCTATTAGTCTATCTTCTTTTGAAAAGCTTCTGCTCATGCCTTTTGCCCACTTTTTAAAGGAATTGTTTGATTTTCTCTTGCTGATTTACTTGAGTTCTTTGTGGATTATGGTTATTAGCCCTTTACTGGATGTTTAGCATGTGAATATTTTCTCCTATTCTCTCTCTGTGTGTGTGTATACATACATACATATATATATATATATATAATTTTCTTTATCCAATCATTAATTGATGGAAACTTAAGTTGATTCCATATATTTTCAAATGTGAATTGTGCTGTGATAAATATTTGAGTGTAGGTGAATTTTTGATAAAATGATTTATTTACCTTTGAGTAGATACCCAGTTGTGGTATTGCTGGATCGAACGGCAGGTCTACTTTTAGTTCTTTGAGGAATCTTCATACTGTTTTCATAGGGAGGATGGGAGAGGGTGAGGGATAAAATCTTTTAATGAATACTGTCCAGGTGATGGACACACTGAAAGCCATGACTTCAGCATAATACCGTGTATCCATGTAACAAGAATATCTGCACCCCCTTAATATTTTGAAATAAAAAATATTAAAAAAGAAACATAGAAATAATTTATTTTTGCTTTTGTTTAATAGCTAGGAGTACTATGTACCTTTTTACTTTAATTTTAAGCTATGCCATCAGTTATCATCATTGAATTCACAGTACACCTCATTTCCTACCGTAGAAGTGACATGAGATAGTGAAACAACCATTGTTTTAAAGACAGTTGAATCTAAGCTCACTAATAAGCTGTGCTTCTTTGCCCAAGGCTTAAGCACTATGAGTTTGAGTTTTCTCATATGTAAAATGGAGATAATAACTATTACAGAATTTTTCTGGAGGATAAATGAGATAACAAATATAATTTGATTCACTTTCTGGTCACTCAACCACTCAACGTATTTGAATTCATTTTATTCTTCCTCTTCTAAGTGATATACTTGATTGTTCAATTTTTTTAAGCCATGCCACCACGTAGAGTTTGCAGGAACTCAGGTTAGCGGTATACCTACTGTTTCAAATTTTAACGTTTAGAAAGTTTGGGTTCCTAGAGGTCATATGAAAAAAAAAGTCTGCAATATTTTCTCTTGGGAGCCAAAGGAAAAAGAAAAATGATAACAAAATAGTATTAGGTAAATGTAATATTTAAATCAGGTACAAATATATAGATTTCATTCTGAAGAATCCCAGAGAATAAGGATGTCAAATAGTCAAAAGAAGACAACCATAAAAGGATATTTAAAAATATAGATTCCTTAACCCCATCCCAAGCATATTGAAAAGCATATAAGAGAATCAGAACCAGACATGTGCATTTTTAAAGATCTCCAGATTATTTTGATGATTAACCTAGGGAGAAGCCACTGAAATAAGGGATGCACTATTTAGAATGTCTGCTATAGCTCTCCATCAAATCTGATTGCCAGACTACTGCATAATTAAATGATTCAATTATAATTCCCCTATAATTTTCCCTCTACTCTTATCCATGATCATTACTTATTGAAAAGTATATAAAAAATGTCCTTGTGTTTTTATTTTGTAAAATTTTCCAAGGTACTATTTTGTTGTCTAATGCTTCTTATATGAAATATCACACCAATATTTATCCCAAAGATAAAGGCTTAGTCAAAGAGTTGGCCTTATCGGAAAACACATTTTGCTTTTTTTATTAGAGAATGATAGTTGATCTATTATTTTTTTCTTTCTTTAACTGCCGGGAAGGTAAATACCTCTATCGGACCTATATACCAACCTCCATTTATTGTTAGTTGTTGCCTATTTTCCCCTGCTCTAAGGATTTTCATGCATCCATGATTCTTGTTAAAAGCCAGCTAGCTGAAAACTTTTTATGGAAGAAGATATGGCAGAAACAAAAATAATAATAATAATGTAATGGTTTGATACTCCTAAGCATCATGGACCTCACTAGCTAAATTTTGCTGTATAAACTCATGCTATAGTATTGACATTTTTATTCTTCATTCATTTTTATATAGGCTGATTATGAACAGTTGCCTTGGTTGAATTTTCTGATACCAGAATCTTATAGAACACTAACATGTTTATTGTGCTCTAATTTCATTTTCTCTAAAATCTTCCTTATTAGCATTGTCATTGAAAAAAAGAGAGAGCTTTAAGACTTACTTACAGGAATTGTCTTTAGCATATTATGGTGCTAGCAAGCATATAATGAAGACAACTTTGGGAAGCAGTGGTGAATTCAAGAAAATATTGGCAAGTGGAGTACTTTTGCATGTGAAACCACAAAAATTCATTTAAACTAGCTTTATATCCAATACTCCTTACCTGCCTTGAGAAGGGTAAATCTGATTTCATTTGACAGCTTAGGCCATGGCTACTTATTACAGCACACTTCAAGAATGTCAGTGCTATTCTACCTGCTATTCTATCGCTCTCTAATGATCCATCTCCCTCCTTCCCTTTCCTCCGCTCCCCCTTCCTTCCCCTCTTCTCTCTCTTTACTCTTCTTTCTTTTTTCCCACCACCATTTCCCTGTTGTTACTTTCTTGTTTCTATTTATTCCCTTTTTCTTTATATTCCACAATAATACTTATATTCTTTAATTAGGCTCAATAGAAACTTAAGGATAAAGAGGTTCCTAACTAATTCTAAAAGAAGGATTGCAAATTGAAAGTAAGCTTTCTCAGAGGCCTCAGAATTCCCAGAAATGGTCCTGGCTCTCTCTTGGATGTTGGATCATTATTATTTCTCTTCATTGTCACATTTAAATATTTATACCCCAAAGGTTGCCAAGTTCATAATAAACACAAAAGAAAATGAATTCATTATGCTCAGGGTGATTAGTTTTACCATAGTCTACTACAGGGCAGCTGTTTGTTTTCAGTGTTCATTTTCTTGGATCAGTCAGGTAGACAGCTGTTTTTTTAGGGCATTTCTCTTCATTTATATTCCTTTGAATTGTAAATCTATCATCACATCTACCTTTAAAATTTCAGCCTGGAGCTCACAATTCTATCATTAGAAAAGGTCTTTATATAATATTGCTAATTCAAAAAAGTATGTGTAATTACATGTTCTAGGCATTTTAAACACATGGAAAAACTATGCATAATAAATTACTTTAATTAGTCAGAGCTTAGATAAAACAAGATTCTGTTTTATATGACTGCAGAATGTCCTCATAATTTCTGTGCAAGATAAAATATTGCTACTCACACATCATAATAAAATTATACAAGTGTGCTTAACTTTATGCAAAGGGTATATTCCTGCCTGTATGAATGTGGCTAGACATGTGAATTTCCACTCTCTGATACAAACATTTACAGTAAGTAGTTGAATACTTTATTAGACTGTGTGTGCCAACTGCTAAAACATCTGGCCAATTCAATGGGGAAAAATCAAACTAATAATTTGGTGTCATGTATCCTAAACAGTGGGTTGACTGAACTTTTCTTAGGCTGTGGGTTGTTTAGACTTTATATAGACTGACTTAGAAGTACAAAATATCTTTAAGGCTTTTTTTAATTGGGTCATGTGAAGCAGATCATTTTAACTAATCGAACCAGTAATTTTTATAGAAAGTTAAAGGAAATCATATAATGCAAATCTTAATGAATATGTGATGATTGCTTTGCTAACTTTTTGTTTGTTATTTTATCTTATTTTTATTTTTAATCAAGATGATAATACTGACATTGCCATACAATGTGACTTGTTTTGTTAGGAAGAAGAGGACAGGGAAGAATTTCAACCAACCTGTTCACACTTTCTGAGGAAGGTTAAAAAGCAAAAAAAATAGTGCGGTTTTTTTTTTTTTTTTTTTTTAGGTATATAGATATCTCCCTTTGGACAAACAAGTAGCTGGATGAAATCCATCATCTGGCCCTCATTACCATCATATGTAAACACTCACTGGTAAGGGAACAAAATCACCAGATGGCTCGACTTTAAAAAATAAAATATAATTCTTCTGTGTGTCAAAGGTCAGATATTTCTTACTTTATGACAGCATATGAAATATTTTTATTTGATATATAATCATAGTTTTGCTATACTGTTTTATAAATATTAGGCATTTCTCATTGCTTTCTCACAGAAAGTGGTGTTTGTGTTATTACTTCCAGATTACTCTGCTTTCATAGAAAGGAGGGGAAATGCGAAGAATATATAAAACATAAAATCTGTTATATATAGTAGGCATATGCTAAATGTTTGTTAAATATATTAATTATTCAGAAATTTGTCGAAATAATGTGGCCCATTAACCAAATAATTTAGAAAAAATGCTATTGTAAATCATATTTCACCAACATACTGACAGAGGTCCAGTGAAGAGTATTTGTCTCAAGCCAGATTGAAAATTTTATACTCAAAAAAAGAAAATTTCAAAGGAAAATGAATATCTGGGGCATACGAATGATGCTTTATTTGTCTTTGTTTTGTTTAAAGAGTTTTTTCCCTTGGAGAAAAAAAATAGATCACAGCATTAATTCCATTAAAAATCTAAACCTATCTAAGCCTGTCAAACCAATGATATTTTCTATAATAAAATTATAAATTGAACCATTTAGTAAAATCTCTGTTTACTCCAAGCTTGATAAAGACAAAGAAACTATTAATATGTTTAATCTCTTTAGACTGTTACTAATGGACTCATTATGGGAAAGGAAATACCATAATAACTAATTTCAGAATTGAGATATAGATTATATCAAATAAGTCTTTTATATTTTCTTATTTCATTTATTAGTAAACATTTCACATTTGCTTATTAGGTGAGGGAGCTTCTGGGGTCCTTTTAAAAAGGACATTAATCCCATTCATATGGGCTCTACCCTCATAAGCTAATCACTTCATAAAGGCACCACATCCTATTAGTACTATGTTAAATGATAGTTTGCTATCTTATCTTTACTAACTTATCATCTATTATAGGTGTGTAAGCTAGAATTCGTATTTGGTTCATAAACTCCCTGAAGGTAGGACCCAAATCATACGTATCTTTTGTTTCTTCTAGTTCCATAGTAGGCATTTTACAGCTACGGAAACTTTAAAAAGCTTAAAAAATATTGCTAAATTAAAGGGTAGTATAAGGATTATTCACAAAAAATCTGTTATTCTTCTTATCAAAAGATTAATCTAGTAAATATATAAGATCAAAAACACTAGATTTAGGTTTGTAAGTAATAAAGTTGATTTTTTGTGATATGTGGGCATTAGCTAAAACTGTTATAATACAAAACATCTATTCAGAAATTAATTTTCAATCTTCTCCTACAGCTGGTTTTGAGATCACATGATGAATAATAAAACAATCTGATTTGTTTTAAATTATTTTCCTTGCCTTTTTTGTCCACTATCTGATAGATATGCTAATTAACAATGAAATTGCCAGAGTAAACGGTAGCAGGGAAGAAAATTGGAAGGCATGATAAATGACCAAAAAAGGGGGATAGATAACTGAGGATTATTATTATCATTTGAATGGGTATTATGTGGTGATGAATTTGATATTCTGTGAGTTGGGCTCTGGCCATCAGTTTCTGAAATAGAAACACAGAAGGAAAGAATTGACAAAACTTTCACCAAATATAGAGTTCACATAGATGCATGTAAGTGGAAATAATATTTGTTTTATAACAAATAATAGCAATGGTGTCTATGATTCAGACTTCACTTTCACTTAAGAAATTCTAAACATCAAAAAGAATAAACATCTTAGAATCAGAGAACTATAAGAGATTGATAGAAGTCATTTAAGACATTGTTTTTCAGGTGAATACAACACCCAAACCAATCCAAAGAGATTATCTTTTTAGGTACTACAGGCATTACAATCAGAGATATACTAGAGTTTCACTATACAGAACCCCATAATAGGTGTCAAGATCACCTATTGCCTCCATGTTAGACAAATTCAATGTACAATTTTTAGTTCTCATTCTAATAAGACACTTTTACATGGCTGGTTACACTCTTTCGTGAAACATAGTATATTTCTAGTTTAATATCATTCAAAGATTTTACATGATGCTTAAAATAAAATCCAAAATCCTTTACATAGCCTATAAGGACTACAGTCTGGCTCTTCCTTACTTCAGATATCTAAACTTGTACCACTTTCTCCCTCGCTCACTACTCAGCAGCCACACTGGCCTTCTTTTATTTTCTGAAATACACTACCCTAGGCCTTTGTATATGCCATTAAATATGTTAATAGATGTAAAACACTTAGCACAGAATCTAGCATGTAGTGAGTTCTCGATAAATAAATTTTATATTCTGTTATTTATTACTATTTAATCCTCACAAAACCCTATGAAGTGAGTTTTATTCTTTCATTTTATATACACGAGAACTGGAACATATAGAAAGCAAGGAACTTGCAAGATCACATAGCTAATAGGTGGTAAAGTGATGAGGCTGGAATATAACCTAGCAAATCTGGCTTCAGAGCCCAACGTCTTAATCATCAGCCTATAAAGTAGATAGTATATTCATTCCTTTTTGGAGACAAAGACAATACAAGGCCACACAAAAGGAAAACAACTGTAATCAAGTGTATCTAATTCTAAAACTTACGTTTCTTAATGGGAAAGAAGATGATGAACAACATTTATTCGCTGGGAAATTCTGTGTGGTCACTAGGACAGTTGCACAAATGGATTTAAGATAAGGGGAAAGTTTGATAACTTATAATGGTTATGTAATAGCTTCAAAGTTAAATAAAGAGAAAATTGATGGAATGCACCTAACGTACACTGGGCCTTGCTGAGGAGGAAGAGGGAATTGCTTTTAAGAGCCTGCATATTGCGTATCCCCCCTTTCCCATCCCTGCTCTTATGATTGTGTGGGAGGTCTGAAAGTGGGAATGATATTTTGTGCTTGGAGGAAGAATTAAAGAGAGGGTAGACATGTTACTAACCAGTTTATCTCTTTTTCTGTAATCTATAATTTTTAATGAGGATTACTTAATTCTAACAAGTTGTCTGGTCATTTGGAAGTCAAAAATAATATGGTTATCTCTTCTCATTCTGGAAATGTATGGGTTGCTGCTTCCATATCTCCCTTATCTTCCTCCAAATTGTGCTGAAATTACAGTGATTCTTACTAAAAAATTGGGGATTTACATAGCACATTTCTGCATCATCAATTTATAAACACATACACACATGCACATGCATGCACATCAGCAAGCCAAAGTAATATTGAAACTTATCCCAATATTTATGTCTCTTAAGGAACTATCATAATTTCAGCTGCTATAACAAAATACCCTAGAAAGTGTGGCTTACAAACAACAGAAATTCATTTCTCACAGTTTTGGAAAACCTGGAATTTCTAGATCAGATGTCAACACATGATCAGTTTCTGGTAAAATCTGTCTTCCAGGTTTGAAGATGGCTGTCTTCTCATTATAGCATTACACAGTGAAAGAAGTGAGGGAGCTCTGGGGGTCCTTTTCATAAAGGGTCATGGGCACACTTTTAATCTTGACTCAAGCATTACAAAAGTGATCCATGTAACCAAAAACATTTGTATCCCTGTAATACTTTGAAATAAAAAAAAAATCAACAGAGTGAAGAAAAAATCTGTTGAATGGGAAAAAATGTTTGCAAACTATTCATCTGACAAGGGACTAATATCCAGAATATATGAGAAACTCAAACAACTCAACAGGAGAAAACAAATAATCTCATTAAAAAGTGGGCAAAGGACAGAAATAGATACTGCTCCAAAGAAGACATACAAACAGCCAACAAGTATATGAAAAAGTGTTCAACATCACTCATCACCAGGGAAATTCAAATCAAAACCACCATGAGATATTGTCTTACTTCATTCAGAATGCTTATTATTACAAAGACAACAAATAGCAGATGCTGGCAAGGATGTGGAAAAAAGAGAACACATAACGCTATTAGTGGAAATGTAAGCTAGTAGAGTCACTATGGAAAACAGTATGGAAATTTCTCAAAAATTTAAAAATAGAACTATGACAAGATCCAGCAATCCCACTAGTGGCTACCTACCAAAGGAAAAGACATCAATATATCAAGGCGATACCTGCATTCATATGTTCGTTGTAGTACATGGAATGGAATCAACCTAAATGTTCATCAACACATGAATGGATAAAGCTAATGTGATATATATATATATATATATAATATATATATATACATAAATAATGGAATATTAGTCAGCCTTAAAAAAGAATAAAATCATGTCATTTACAGCTATGTGGATGGAACTAGAGGTCATTGTTTTAAGTGAAATACATCAGCCACAAAAAGACAAACATCCCATGTTCTCACTTATATATGGGAGCTAAAAAATTTGATCACATGGAGGCAGAGTGTGCAAAGATAGACACAGAATACTATGAATGAGTGGAGGGGAGAGGGAGGATAAAGAGGATGAAGAGAAGTAGATTAAAGGGTACAAACATACAGTTACTTACAATAAATAAATTCAATGTCTGATAGAAGAGTAGGGTGACTGAACTAAAATGTATTGTACTCAGGTGATGGACACTCTAAATACCCTGACTTGATCATTACACATTATATACATGTCAAAAAATTTCACATGTACCCCATACATTTGTACAAATAACAAAAAGAAAATATTAAAAGGAAATACATATTCTAATATTTTCTTCCTACCCTCCAATGGATCATCATAACCAGATCCTGAAATGCCTGCAAATCACTTTAGAGACTTTTTTTAAAGAAGGGATCTTGCTCTGTTGGCCAGGCTGGGGTGCAATAGCACAAACACAGCTCACTGAAGCCTCAAACTCCTGGGCTTACACTCAGCTAATTTTTAATTTCTTTTTTTTAGAGATGGAATCTGGCTATGTTGCCCAGACTGGTCTTGAACTCCAGGCCTCAGGCAATCTGCCCACTTCAGCTTCCCAAAGTGCTGGGATTATAGGTGTGAGCCACCACTCCTAATCTTTAGATACTATTTCTATAAGAAGACTTTCAGTTTCTCCCCAGACTATGGGCCTAGAAAGGCATGGAGGCGAAACAATTGGTAATTTGCTTCTCTTAGGTCTTCCAAAATAGGATGCATACTGGAATGGCTCTTCACAGGATTTGTTTACTTTGTCAGACATTGACAACCTCCAAAAAGTGTATGAATATTTTAATATTAAATATGCAGATTAGTCTTCCAAGATAACTATTTTGGATGGGCCAACAGGCACTTGTGTGTTTGCATTCTGGAGTGTTCTTTAAGAAAACTATGTTCATTACTTTATCTCTACCAACTCCACCTCCATGTCCACAGGCCATATATATTAATTACTTAAGAACTAATGGCTTACCTCCATAATATGCTGAAATAAAAAAAAATAACTAATGGCTTAGTGGCTAACAATGGCATGCTATTCATTGATCACATCAAAAGAGTATCTGTCAATGAAACACTTATTCAAGGAAGACAAACACAGTGCCAGTATGACTGCCCAGATAAACAAATATTTCATAGATGTCATTGGCTTGTTGACTGGCTCCCTGCCTGCTTTTCCCTGGATTCCTCGCTCATCTAGGAATTTTTTAAAAAAATGCATTGACCAGATTTAAACAGACCTAAATTGTACCTATTCAAATGTGTTGAACTAATAAACATGTTTAATGTTGCCATAGGTTTCCAGCTACGTACAGAACATCCTTTGTGCCTTGTTCTCTAAAACCAGAACTATGTGAATATGTTTTTTTAAATTTTTATTATAGAAATAAAAAATAAATACATCTAACTCTGGGGAAGAGTAATAAATATTTCTTAAAATTATTATGATGCATGTCAGTGGCACAGAGGATATATAGTACAAGAAAAAATATACATAAAAGTGAGTCAAGACTAAAAACAAAAACAAAACAAACAAATCAATAATTATCTGTGCTAATTGGCAATCAGTTCTTAAATTTTATTCTTCTTGTGTCTTTGAGCTAAAAATAACTCTCGGTGTAGGAAGTTAAAGATTTTACATTTGTCTTAATTTTTCTGAAGTTGTATTTTTTTTCTAAGCCAGAACTGTCAATGAGAATCATTGACTGATGACATTGGAAAGCAGCCATCATAACCATTCTGTCCACTAAGCTGCTCTTCCTTCAGATCCCCAACTGTTCTTCAGTGATTTATTAGTCTCCTACCTCTGCTGTAACAAAGTATGACAAAACAGGGTAGCTTATGAGAGCAGAAATTTGTCTTGCAATTCTGGAGACTAGAAGTCTAAAATCAAGGTCTCAGAAGAGCCATACTCCTTCTGAAATCTGTAGACAAGAGATTCTTCCTTTTTTCTTCCAGCTTTTTGTAACCCTAGATGACCCTTGGTTTGTGGCAGCATAATTCCAATCTCTGCCTCCATATTCACATGACATTCTGTCCGTGACTCTTCACATTCTTGTCCCTCTCTACAGGAAATCTGTGTCCAAATTTCCCTTTTTTATAAGGCCATCGATTATATTGGAGTAGGGCGCCCCCTAATGACCTCATTTTAACTTGATTACCTCTGTAAAGACTATATCCAAATGAGGTCAAATTCTGAGGTATTGGAGGTTAAGATTGTAACATACCTTTTTAGAGAGGTCACAGTTCAACGTATAATAAATGGTATGACCATGTCCCTTCATCATCCTGGCCATCCTTGTCAAATGATTCTCCATAGAGCATGGTGTCTATGATGGAACAAGCCATTTCAAGTGAGCTCCAGGCCATTCAGAAGACAATGGGCTAATGACTCACCTCCTACCACTTTAGTATGGACACTAAATATTTATCAGTACAGTTAAGATTGATACTGACTTCTCTTTATCAGTTTATGGTCCTGAACGCTAAGATTTTTGCACAGAGACTACTGTCAAGCCAGGCCTTCCCAAACAAAAATGCATGGTGTTGATTTTTAGAATTTAAATATATAATTTTACATTTTCCATGGAAACTTGCCTTTTATTACTATATTTTGGTCTTTAATTTTTAGTCCATCACTCGAGACCCTGAAATTATATGCAAATGTTGTATACATAAATGTATATGCTTTCATCACCTAGTCAGAGACTCTTGAGAGCTTTGTGTTACCTGCAGATTAGATAATTTGGATTCTGTTTGCTCTTTTAAATTAGTGACATAAGTTTTGATCATGAAAAAGCCAAATCCAGAACCAAGCAACGTATCGGGAAACCTCCCCATACACTGACATTATTCCATTGATCAGCACTTTTGAGGAGCAGGACAAATTCACTTTAATCTACTATTACCCATTAAACACTATATCTATTCCACAAGCATCTATAGAGCATCCATCTTTTTCAGTCACTGTTTTAGATATTGAGGCTCTCCTTATTGTAATTGGAGACAAATGAGGCATGGTGAGTATGAACAAACCAGGCAAACATGGTAAAATACAAGCAAAATGGCAGGTTTTAAGAAGTGAGAAGAGAGTAAGAGAAACAAATCAAAGATTGGGGACATAATCAAGAACCAGATCTGTTTTAGAATAATGGACAGCAAACTTCTCATAAAATAATCTACATTTCTTGCTTCATTGTCTTCACTACGTTATCACTTCTTAATTGCTTACAACCTTTCATCCCTTACTATACAACTGGATAAGTTTTATAAAAGATAATGAAGTATCTTTTCTCTTTCTTTAAATTATTTACAGCTAGCCATGTCCTTCTTCATCAAACTTTCTCTTTTCTTCACTTATTAAACCTTAACCTGGCTGGGCGCGGTGGCTCACGCCTGTAATCCTAGCACTCTGGGAGGCCGAGGCGGGCGGATTGTTTGAGGTCAGGAGTTCAAAAGCAGCCTGAGCAAGAGCGAGACTCTGTCTCTACTAAAAATAGAAAGAAATTAATCTGACAACTAAAAATATATAGAAAAATTAGCCCGGCATGGTGGCACATGCCTATAGTCCCAGCTACTCGGGAGGCTGAGGCAGGAGGATCGCTTGAGCCCAGGAGTTTGAGGTTGCTGTGAGCTAGGCTGACGCCACGGCACTCACTCTAGCCCGGGCAACAAAGCGAGACTCTGTCTCAAAAAAAAAAAAAAAATCTTAACCTATCATGATTGTCTTCTCACTCCTTTGACCA
>CAUYSK010111857.1:0-15829 GCA_963575035.1 Avahi laniger
TACTGTCTCAGCCTCCCAAGTAGCTGGGACTACAGGCATGAGCCACCATGCCCGGCTAATTTTTTTCTAGATATATTTTTTTTAGCTGTCCAATTAATTTCTTTCTATTTTTTGGTAGAGATGGGGTCTCGCTCTTGCTCAAGCTGGTCTCGAACTCCCGAGCTCAGAACGATCCGCCCACCTCGGCCTCCCAGAGTGCTAGGATTACAGGCTTGAGCCACCGCGCCCGGCCTTACCTTTCTAAGTGAAACCAATAAGCCTTAACCAAGATTATATCTTAACCAAGGAAACATGTAGTCTTTAGAGAGGTAGAAAGACAATTTTTACAAGATCCAGAAACATCACAAAAACAGCTCAAGGAAAGGAAAATTTTGGTAGCTACAAATGGGGAACGACCCCATCTAGGGTCTCAGATTCTCGGCTGACCCTCTGAACACAAAAGCCCAAAATTCTCATGTATCCCCTCACCACAGATGAGAAAACAGGAAATTAAAGGCTGTCTACAGGAAGGAAAAGATTAATAAATGGCAGAAGTCACACAAATATCAAACCAAAACAGACTTATTCCTTGACTGGGAATCAAACTCAAGCTACTGGCATAAAAAAACACCAAACCTTAGCTGCTAGACCGAAATGTGAACTGGCTTTTGTTGCCGTTCCCATAGGGGCAACTTACACCTGCGGGAGCAGTATACAAAGAATTTTTATCTTTGTTTTTGGTCAGATTTTTGTTTAATTTTGTCAAGAGAATTTTTAAGGCTAACCATGACATTATCGCGTGTCTTTGAGTTTCATCTTCCCATAAATACAAATAAGACAATTGCTTAGGATAAGATCTCTAAAATCCATTTTTTTAAATCTTTCTAATTTAAAGGATTCATCTTTTGGCCATTAATTTTCAATGCAAGATCATACAGTGGGGAGAGGATTCTTCAATAAATGTGTTGAGAAAACTGGATATCCACATGCAGATGAAATTAGACCCTCATCTCTTGCCATATACAAAATCATTTTCCCGGAAATAGGCTAAGATAGCAACAAAGGCTGAGATGACAAGCCTCTTATGAATGAAACTTTTATGACAAACACATCCCAGAGGTTGTCATGTTCGGAATAAAAAAAATCTCAGGTTCCTGGCCATTTCATGCTGGCCACCAAATGCAACCTGAACATGGTGGAGACCAAGAGAGTGCTACCATGGGGTCCCAAGACAAGTTCTCAAGGACATAAAACAAGACAAGAGAGAACCTTATCTGGTATCTCCCACTGTTTCTGGGAGGAAAAGGATCAAATAATATGAATTCATATCACAAAATACCAAAAGTACACTGGAGTCCCTTCAACCCAAGACTAGTCACGCAAATCTTTTTTTCTCCCATCAATCAAAACCTTGCAGAGGAGGCAAACAGTGATCTTTACCATCTGCTTGCCCTGATTGTACAGAGAGGCCAAGAGCCCGGCTGGTAAGAAATTCTTGCCATTATTGTTGACAGATCAGGTTCCTGTGTTCTCTTCACTGCAGCTTTGCAGAGGAACAGAGTGGCTTTGGTGACCCTGCTTGTTGCACCAAACTGTAGGGAGTGTGGCTCTTGCCCCTGCTAAGTTTCAGTAAAAAATCACTGACATGAAGCAGATTGAATAACTGGAGAAAAAGATACAAATTTATTTTAATGTATATACACAGAGCCTTCAGAGTGAAGACCCCTTGGGTTTCTATTTCTAGATTTTCATTTTGGGACGTGATCGGTTGTCTTTGCACCGTGATAGATTCACCCTCCCCCCACCACACGCGCACACAAATTCTATCCCCCTAATTCTACCCAATAGAATTATATTTTGGTTAAATATTCATTATTTTTTATTTTAATTTTAATTTTTTTTTTAGAGATGGGGTCTCATTCTGTCTCCCAGGCTGGAGTGCAGTGGTGCCATCACAGCTCACCACACACTTAATCTCGTGGGCTTGAGTGATCCTCCTGCCTCAGCCTCCGGAACAGCTGGGACCGTAGGCACGTAACACCATGCCCAACTTTACTATGATTTCGTGTGATATTCAGAGCTGACCTATGTAATCAACTGTGATTACTTCTCCTTTCTTGCACATTTTTTAACTTCCTTAAGTTAATTATTATCTTTTTCACTTGCTTAGCTTTTTAGTAGCTTTCTATAAATTTTTCAGTTAACCATCCTTAAATTCTCCAGCAGTTGTTGAAACCTCAAGACATTTATTCACTTTAGGTATCTTATATATTTCATCTTCCTGAAGAACCGTCTCCCAGAGCCTTCTGACATGCTCAAATCCGGACTGTCTTCTGTGCCTAGTGCACAATTGTCACCCTGCAGTATCTCTTCTGTGTCATCACCCTGGGGTTCCCTTTGCTTGTTTCCTGTGTTGGATCTCTTGTTCCCATATCCCTGGCCTTTTTCTTGGTTTGCTCCCTCATTTTGATGGAGCACATCCTCTAATAGCTTTCTGAGAAAGAGAAGGTGGGAGGTAAATATACGAAGACTTACATATCTGAGATGTCTTTATTCCACCTTCACAGATTAATACTTTATCTGGATATAAAGTTCTAGACCATAGATTATTTTCCTTCAGAATTTTAGGGTTATTTCTCCACTCTATTCTAGCTTCTGGTGTTAAAGGCATTCTTCTAGATTCTTTTAGCTTCCAGTGTGGATTCCTCATCCTCCCTTTTGTGGCTTGTTCTTTGTCTCCAGAAGCCTGTAGGATCTCCTTGACGCCAAGATTCTGAAGTAGCACAATGATATGTGGGTATATTTCCACCCATTGTGCTGGGCGCTCGGTGAAGCCTTTCAGTCTGAACCCTCAGGTCCTTCCATTCTGGAAGACTTTCTTTGTTCATTCCACTGATTTCCTTCTTACTGCTTTTCCATTCTCTTTTCTACAACTCTTAATATTTGAATGTTAGGCTTTCTTGGTGCTAATTCTCTTATTTTTCTGTTTTCCATTTCTTGGTTCTGGCTTGTTTTGTTTTTGGCTAGATTCCTTCAAGTTTATCTTCCAACCCTTCTTTAGAATTTCTTCATGTTCATTTCTTAGCACTCTTTTGTTCTCTAAGTATTTCTCATAGTATGTTCCTTTTGTTTCATGGATGCATAATCCTCTTTTCTTTCTGGAGATACTAAATATTCTTCTCCTTGCAGTCATCAATTATTCCAAATTCTTTCCACCTTTACATGTTATTGTCATTTAAACATTTTTTTTTTTTTTGCCTTGTTTATTGCATGCTAGAGGCTTTGGTAATGTTTGGTAATCTTAGGTTCTTGGCCTGTATCTAAGAACAAGGGCTGGAATAAAATGCTGAGTGAAAGCTTTGAGGGTACTTATCCATGTGCTTCACTGTAGGGTACTCTGGCTGGGCTGTTTGTTAGGGAATCTCCAAAGTTGTTAGCCCAAGATCCTTCTTGGGAGGGCCAGATTCCGCAAAGAAGACTTTTCCAATCTTCTAAGAAAGTTTGAGACCCAATTTCCAAACTCCTATGAAAACAAAGAGCTGGACACAGTGGTGCACACCTGTAGTTCCAGCTACTCAGGAGGCTGAGGAGGGAAGATCATTTGAGCCCAGGAGTTCAACACTGTAGTGCACCAAGATCGCACCTGTGAATAGCCGCTGCACTGCAGCCTAGGCTACATAGCAAGACCCCATCTCTTAAATTAAAAAAAATCTTTGACCTCCTCAAGCCTGTGTTCTAACTGGAGAAGACAGACAATAAACATCATTAGTAAACACATGGTATGCGAGAAAGCTGTGTACTGTGTGGGGGAGGGGAAGAAAAGTGGACCAGAGTAAGGGGGTTCAAGAAGTAGGGAGGGAGGGCTTGTCCTCATTCAAAAATATGAGATTTTAGCAACACTTGAAAAGAGCCACACAGATATCTGAGAGAAGAACATTCCAGGCAGGCAGAACAAATGAAACAAATACCTTGAGAAAGCGGCACACACGGTGCATTGAGGAATAGCACGAAGGCCGACTTGCTTGGGAGCAGCGTGAGCCCAGAGGCAGGTAGCAGGCGCGGAGGGAGGACAGCTAAGGGCGTGCAGGGTGCAGGTCTCGTGTGGCGGCCTGAGCTATTGCAAGGACTTTGGCTCTCACTCTGGAAGGGATGGGAAGCTGATGCAGAGTTTAGAGCAGAGACGTGACAGGACCTGCCTTTTCACAGCACTGCACTTCAAGAATGGAGCGGTGGTGGGCAGGGGCAGAAACAGACCAGTGAGGAGAGACTATTGTAATAAAGTAGGTAATAAATGACCATAGCAGGACAAGTGGTCAAGTTTTAGATATGTTTTGAGGTGGGAAGCAATAAGATTTTCTGATGAATAAGAGACAGATAAGAGAAAAAATGACAAGGTTCTTGGCCAGGGTGGCTGGAGGAATGGAGTGAGATGAAAACATTAGGGAAGCGGCGGTTTGGGGTGGCGAGGGAATATCAAAGTTCAGTGTGGAATTGAGCTGGCTGGTTAGCACAGTTGGTTTGAGAGTGATGGGGATACTGGAATCGACATGAAAGGTTTATGATTTAAAGGATGCCTCAGGCTGGTAAACTTAGGGAGCAAGAGCAGTAACGGGGAGACTTGTTGGGAGGCGAAGCAATTAACAGGCGGGAGAAAAGAGGAGGGTCCTGCAAAGACCACCAGGGAGAGCAACCAGTGAGGTAAGAGGAAAACCAAGAGAGTAGGGTCCTTGGGAGCCAAAGAAGAAAAATGTATCCTCACATTCATTCCACTATGGCCAGTTGCACTATTTAGGTTCAGTAAACTATAATTGCAGTTCCCTGAACAGACACACACACACACACAGTTGGCCCTTGAACATCATGGGCTTGATTGAACTGGGCAGGTCTGCTTACATGCAGATGTTTTTCAACCAAACACAGATTGATCTTCCAGAAATTTGAAACCTACATATACCAAGGGCCAACTTTTCCTACACACGGGGTTCCACAGAGCCAAGTAGGGGATTTGAGTATACAGTCTCACAGTGGATGGTCCTGGAACCAAGCCCCTGCGTGTGCTAAGGGAGGACTGTATGTACTCAGGCTGACTCATACTCTGTAGCACTGTTGATGAACTTCTGTTGGATCCATCAGTGAAATAGTCCGCCTTCATTGAAATTAAACCTGTACTTAAAATGCAGACATACATTGTATTCCATGCAATTTTTTCACCAATTGTAAGTCCATGCCCCCATCCAACGCACAAACACGTACTAAGAGTTAGATGATGGTGATGACTGAGAAAGGGAAGGTCATGCTTAGACACAACCTCATCATTTCAAAGAAAACAAAGGCTAAAGAAAATATCTCTCAGCCTGCATAAGTAAAGATGTTTAGAGGTCTCTGATTGGTCTTACTTGACACATGCCAATCACTGTAGCTGAGGAGATGGGCAATATATCAGTCAGGACAGAATCATGTGCTCACCTGTTGTTGGGGGATACTGTGACTGGGAGGCCCTTAGGGAATGCTAGATGTGGTCAGGGGATTCCCCAGGAGAATGAGGCAATGTTACCAGGACAAGTAGGTAAGGAATGCTGGCATCCCAAACCAGTAGATGTCCACTAACAGAGCCTCATTCGCTTATGCAACAGAGGTCCATGGAGAGCTTATACAGGCCAGATGCTGTACCAGGAACTTTCATGTAAGGTTATTTTACCTAATTCTCATAGTAACCCCGTGCAGTAAAAAATATTGAGAAAGAAATTGTACATGTGAAAAAGGCTCAGAAAATGTAAGATCCACCCAAGATTACAAAGTAAGTCATTTGTGCAGTTTGGACATGAGGACTTTAAGCCAGGGTTCTTCCCACTCTATTAGTAAAGACGAGTCTACAGTTGGAAACTCTTTCACGGGAGGCAAGGAAAGGAGCTAAATAAATGGTGGTAGGAAGCCAGGAAGAGATGAGGAGTTGGAGGGGAGGGAATGCTGAGCTTGACTTCAGACATGTTAAATTCCAAGAAGAAACTCAAAGTACAGTTGGGTCTCATCGCAAACGCAGTAGTTTGGCCGACTCATGCCCATTCCCAATTTCCTTCTCCTTTCCTTGACTCTATGTTTGGAATTTGAAAAGCTACATATTTTCTTTCCCAGCTACTGTTGCATCTAGACCTGGCCATGTGACACATTCTGGCCACATAGATGTCAGCAAAAGTCTGTTGGGAGATTCTGGGAAATCTTTAGCTTTCTTAATATAAAGAGACAGACAATGCCAGCATGATCCTTTTTTCCTCTTGCCTTGAATAGGGATTCAAATGGATGAATATGTAACATAATAGTTAAATAATATGAATATACAACTGTCATAGTTATCTTGAACCCACAAGGGAATGGCAAAATAACAGATACTATCCCTGATATTTTTCAGCCACTGAACCAACATCAGAAGCTCCATGTCTCCCGAATTTATTTTCACATGACAAAAAAAATCCTTTTCATTTAAGACTCCATAGTTTGATTTTTCCCCCCTCTGTTACTTGCAGCCAAGTATATTCCTAACCGATACACTTCTGCTGGCAATAGATGCCCGATCAATGTTTGTTTGGCTGAATTCTATAGCGATGATGAGAGATTTGAGCCTATGGATGTCATGTGTGAAATCATGTCTTCCCTGAGGCAGAAAAACTAAGGAGAGAAAGAAGAGTGCCCAGGTCCTACTTGGTGTCTTCAGAATGTTGGTAGGAAGCGGTCAGCAGAATCAAGAGGAAATTATCTTCAGAGTAGGCAGAGAGAGATACCGGAGGAGCTTGAGGAGAACGAGAAAATATCAGAGTCATGGCAGCGTAAGGACATGTGAAGCCTCACCACGTGCAAAGCCACGTTTCCCCTTCGCATGCTTAGAGAGCTACGTAGTATTTGGGTGGAATTTGCTAAAGCAGCAAGAGAGGAGAAAGACCTAAGAGGTCTGGCAGAGCAGTACCCGGTTTTATCTAAAGTACGGTGATAGCTATGTGTGCTGCTTTCCCATTGTGTATGTTGAACCCAAATAATAATCACCCTGTAGTCTGCTCCCAAGGTAGACCATCCTGGGATGAATGTTTTAACAGGGAGCAAAAGAATGCACACAAAAGTAATGCTTATTTCATTCTCAAAAAGAGACATTGAAGCTTTCTAGAAACAAATGCCTTTCACCATGATTATAATTATATGTTTTCATCACCCAAAAAATCAAGCAGCCAAAGCAAGAGTAAATTCAATTTAAAAGATATGTATTCAGCACCAACTGCACAGTGAGAAAAGGCCCAATTTGTTCCTGTCTACCCAGGCTTGTGTAAAATAAATAAATTAAAAGGTCCAATTTATCTAACAAATTGGTTTCCTTCTGAAAAAGATGGGTCAGATAAAAGGGGACCAAGGCCATCACCCACCCACAGGATTCTTGTGTCCTTTGTGTACCTTTAGAAACTGGAGTTTCCTCCCAGAGAACAGTTAGGAGAAAAAAAAAGACAAAAAAAAGAGAGAAACCGGAGTTTCCTCTGTTGGTGACAGACCAGGTGTTCAATGGGAGGACACTGTTTCCCAGAATCAGTTGTCAGGAGAGAGAAGTCGGGTTTACTGTGGTTTGGCAGCTCTGACCAGTACAGCCCTGATTGCAAATATTCATATTTTTAAAGCTGCTTTCCAGAAGCTGTGAGCAGCCGTCAGGGTTGGCAACTGCCCTAGGAGGCCTGAAACTGCAAAGGCCCTTCCGCGAGGTCCAGGGCCTGCTCCAGAACTCAGGAGATGGGATGTGGGCAGAGATGAAAGAAATGACCGAAAGCTGACAAGTGGCATTGTGGTGAATGAGGGCACCCTGAGAGCTAGGTGCAGCCTGGTGACCTGGCACAGGCTGGGCCACAGCCTGGGACACGCAGGGCATCTGTGCCGCCTGGCGAGGGGCGCTCAGGTACAGCCCTGCTCTCCCAGCACAGCCTGCTGGTGGGAGTGGAAGAGAGGAGAAGCAGCTCTCAAACAAAGTCTTAGTGACTCTGGCTCCTCTCTCTGGGGTAGGTGACGCCCCCTAGGCTGTTGCTTCAGGGGGTCCCTGCAGCAAGGTGGAGTGATGACTTGTCCCCAGGAGCCCTGGAGATGCAGTGGCAGCAGCATCACCTTTGCCTCTAGGCTCACAGAATCGGTCTTCAGGGCCCCAGAGCGCTTGGTCTGCCTCCCCTCTGCTCCCACGGGAGGGAACAAGGAGCGCAGAGGCTCATGCGCCCCATGACTGCCGATGTGCTTCCTCTGCCTTCTCTTGAGTAGAATTTAAATTCTCTCTTAACCTTAGCTCTTTACCCATGAAAGCTAGAGTTTCCGACTGCTTATGTATATGCATGTACAACTGGGTGTTCTTTATACTCAGACTTTTCAAACTTCCAGCCTATGTAATAATTTGTCTTTAAAATATATTTAAAAGAATAGGATGTATAAATAATGTATGATACTTCAACTTCACATAGCCATCTACAATTATCATTATGATTCTACAGCCCTGCTAGAGGGAATGGCAATTGGTATAGCCACTTTTTATTTTAGTATTAGATTTTTTATTATGGGCAATTTCAAAATTACAAATTTAGAGAAAATGACATAATGAATCCTCATATACCCATCACTCAGCTTAAACAATGATCAACTCATGGCCGATCTTGTTAGAGCGGCACCCTCCTCGCTCCCCATCTCTCCGTATCAGCAAACCCCAGCCTTTCCTCGCCAGCTCCCGAGTCCTCCCACGTGAACACAGTGGTCTTCAATAGATTGTTTGCATTTTAGCATGACAAGATGTTCCAGGTTCATCCTGTGCCTTTGGCTGGAACCAGCCATTTCCTTGAAATGGGAAATAGTATTCAGAGACCACAGTCTGGGTGCTTGGGGTGCCATCGTTCCTGAGCCGTCACTGTTTCTGGGTTACAGTGCCCTCTGTAGAGTACAACAGGCCACGCTTGGCATCGACTTCGTTTAGAGAAAGGGTACACGGACAGGAAGCACAGCATTGCCAGCTCGGCAGTGGTGGGCATTTCTCCAGCCCCTTGTCCCCGAGTACGATTAGCAGATAAAACACAGGGTGTCCAGTTAAATTGAAATTCCAGATAAACAACAAATTAAAGCCTTATGCCAATTTGGAACTGATATCTCTGGTAATAGTTTCCTGGGGATGAGGGGACAGGCCTACTTCCAAGAGACGCAATACTCAGAACCCCAAAGCCGCAGCTTCCCACCAGGTATTTATGATTCATTCGCTGTCCTCACTGTCCAGACGCAGTGGGTCATTTTTACCACGAGCGATGTTGCCTAGTAACACAGCCGGCGTTCCACCTTATCGGGTTTCCAGGAGAACCGAGCTGGAAAGTAAACTCCACGGAGAATGAGAAATGAGGATTATTTTTTTGGTTTTTTTAAGCCCGTTCCCTATATAGGCCTTTTCACTGATCGGAGCTATGGAAATAGGTGGTAGGTAGATGAATAGATATCAAGATTAATATATGGATAAAGAAAACACATTATCAGGTCATATTGATATTTCCCATTCTGACTCAGGATTATAAGGTTTTTATTTAGCTTTATCGATAATCATCTGTACTTCCTTTCTCCCGTGCTAAAAATCCGACCACTTAGCACACAAATGCTCATTGGCTTTTTTGCACGATATGTGATCCAGCGGTCTCGAGATGATAACGCCGCTGCAGTTGCTAACGACACGGTGACTGAAGAGAGGTTAGGTTCTGCAGTTCTTTTTGTCCTTGAGGGTAAATCCCACTAAGAGTGGATAGTTCTGTTTTAATGTCCCTAGGAAAAGTTTTTCATATAGTGATGCCTCCAACTTGATATGTAGTTCATTTTGCTTATAATTGTTTATTCATTTTCTAAATTTGTTTTTTTTAACTATATATTTTCACAGTTCCAAAGCCAAATCTAGAAAGTCTGTTGAGAGAATTCTAGCTTCTGTCTCTGACCCTTCAACTCTGTCTCTTTGCTTTCTCCATAAGTAAAAATTTATTTTCATTTTGTGGTTTATCCTTCCTTGGGGATTTTTTTTTTAACTATAATTTTAGTCCCCCTTCTTAAGCAAACGGTAGCATATTATAAACACTTTTGTTTCAAATTCAATTTTTAAAAAGCTTTGTTGAGATATAAATATCTATATTTAGATCTAGATATAAACATACTATGCAACTCATCTATTTAAAGTATACAACTTAATGATTTTTAGTATATTCAGAGGCTTGTGCAACCATCACCACAATCAATTTTAGAACATTTTTATTACTCAAAAAAGAAACCCTGCATCCATTAGTAGTCATCCCATTTTCCCCAATTCTCTCACCCCAATCCTAAGCAACTGCTAATCTACTTTCTCTAGCTAAGAGTCGCCTGGCATGGACATTTCATTTAAATGAAATCATATGGTATGTGGCCCTTTGTGTCTGGCTCTTGCATTTAGCATAATGTTTGCAGGGGTCATCCATGTGGCAGCACGTATCAGTACTTCCTTTCTACACTTGACCTCAGCCAAAAGGCCAAGAAGCGATTAGTACTTCATTCCTTCTTATTACTGAGTGATGTTCCATTGTATGGATATACCACATCTAACTGTTTTTACCTTGCTTTTTCCACTTAATATATGTCGTAGATCACTCTTTGGCATTATATCAATGGTATTATTCATCGTTGCTACCCCCCAGTGTAGATTTGCCATGGTTTTTGAAAGTTTTATTTATTTTTTTAGCCATTCATTTTTCTGGGATTAAGTTTTATTTTTAATTGACAAATAACAATTGTATATATTTTGGAGGTACAGTGTGATGTTTCGATACATGTATACATTGTGAAATGATAAAATCAGGCTATTCAACATATTCATTACCTCGGGTGTTTATAATTTCTTTGTGGTAAGAACATTTAACATCCTTTCTTTTAGCCGTTTTGAGATACACGATACATTATTAGTAACTATAGTCGCCGTGCTGTGCAATCGGTCACCGGAACATATTCCTTCTAACTTTGTTCCTATTAACCGAGGTCCCCCCACCCCAGGCTCTGGCAGTCACGATTCTACTCTACTTCTATGAGTTCGACTTTTTTAGATTCTGTATATCAGTGGGATCATACAGTATTTTTCTTTTGTGCCTTTGCTATAGTTTATTCAACCAGTCCTTCTTTATGGGTATTTGAGTTATTTCTAGAGTTTTAAAAATAATAGTGCAAGAAAAAGCCTTGTGTATACCTCTTGCTGGGGCAATGGGAAGCTGACTTGGGCCTTTCCTGCCCTCACGTTTTTCTCGTCTGTACAATGAGTGGGTTGGCCTCAGTGAGTGCTAGGGAGCCTTTTAGCTTCAAAGAGCTGTGACCGATCCAGGGAGAGTGACCTTAGTGCCCCCTGGGTTCTGGGAGCTGTGATGGTAGCCAACTCCCTTGCTGCAGCAAACTTAGAATAAGTAGCCTTTGCTTGCTATCGTTTGGGAGTCTTTATTTCCATTGAATCAATGGAGGAGCTTCTATACTGGGGAACCCCATGAGAATAAGGGTGAGGAACAGCTGTCAGGCCTTAAGCCCTTCCCCTCCTGAGGAGGAACGGATGTTTGCTTTTGTGGAAATATCAAAGGCCTGTTGGGACATCATTGGAAAGTTCCGCTGCTCTCCTTTAGAGAAAGCCCAGACTTAGAATGTGGCTGTTTCCTGGGACCCAACCACCGTGCTCAGGAAGGCAAGCTTTGCTGTTTTCCGGCAGACAGCAGAGCAGAGCCCAGGGTGCCGGAGGTGGCAAGGGGCATCTCCCCAGGAAGCAGAGGAAGGATACGTGACAGCCTCACAAGGCGCTTCTCCACGAGATACGTGTTCCCTCGTTCAAACTGTGGAATCAGAGAAGTGGGGCCTGAACTGTAGCTCCGTCCTTGGTCCCTTAGCCCCTGAGACGGTCCCCTCAGATGCCTACAAGGCCGGACAAGGAAATAAGTAAGAGATGTAGGCCAGGGAACACATGATTCATCTAAAGGGGAGTCCCCACTGATTTTCTGCCAAGTGGAAACACCTTCTGTGGCCAGATCTTTTCATTTTCTTTTGTAAAAGCTTAGTTGGCAGTCTGGATTTTTGTGTGGAACTTCCTGACTTTTTTTTTTTAAGTTTGGCAAACATATATGACAGCTGTATTTAAACCTCTCTAAAACCAAAGGAAAAAATTCAGGCAACTGGCTCAACTGGGGATTTGATTCAGGAAATCCATGTCCAGGCTCATGGACCCCCTGCAACCAGAGGCACACCGGTGGCATCAAGAAGCCAGGGTCTCCTCCCCCCACGCTTTACCTCCCAGTCCCCTGTAGCTCCAGGGGCCATTCCTGGAGCTAGAGCCTGGCATTATTTCACTTTTTCTTCCTTATATTTAAAAGGAAGAAATAAAGTCACTCACAGTGGTGATGAGCTGTAATCTGCGAAGTGCAGTGCAAATGGAAAGTGTCATTAAGCCTGAATATTTTCAAAACTGTTTCAGCTGGGCACGGTGGCTCACGTCTGTAATCCTAGCACTCTGGGAGGCCGAGGCAGGAGGATCACCTGAGCTCAAAAGTTAGAGACCAGCCTGAGCAAGAGTGAGACTCCATCTCTACTAAAAATGGAAAAATCAGCCAGGTGCAATGGTGTACACCTGTAGTCTCAGCTACTCCAGAGGGAGGCTGAGGCAGGAGGCTGGCTTGAGCCCAGGAGTTTGAGCTTGCAGTGAGCTATCATGATGCCACTGCACTCTAGCCAGGACAACAGAGTGAGACCTGTCTCAAAAATAAAAAGCTGTGTTGAATTGAGTTGAATCACCTCCTTGGTATCTCATTACAATTTTGGGAAATGAAGAGTAGCTAAAAAATTTTTTTAAATAAGAAGGAACTTGAAACTATATTAAAAATAATAGTCAAAATGTGGCATTATGTTACAAACTGGCAAATGAATAACTGCCCCAAGACTAGAATTTAATATATTTAAGTACCTTATAAATAATGGAATAATCAGAAATCAGGCATTATTATTTCGTAAGTATCTTTGGAAATGTGATTATTCATGGGAAAAATAAATGAACTGAGATATTTACCTTACGCTATATACCAAAGATGAATTTAAGAAATAATGTGAACATTGGAATCACAAAAACTCTCTCTGCATTCAGAACAACTTTCTAGGTGTAAAAGCAGTGGAACACATACCAAAGAAAAATATTAGCAGATCTAAGTACAGAAAGAACTTTTTAACTCCTAGATGGGGGGGGGGAAGGAAGCCATAATTATATTAAAAGTTAAACAACAATCTGGACAAAATAAGTGACAAATATAACAAAGGGAAATACCTGAGGACATTATTAAATATAAAGAGTTGATATGGTTCCTAAAGAAAACAAATTCCTTAAAAATGGGCAAATACATGAATTGGCATGTTAACGGGGGGAACCAGATGGCCAATACCTATAAAAATATTTTTTACTCCTTAAAAATCAGAAGCTCGCAAATTAAAATGAGACATAATTTTTTGCCTGGAATATCATCCAGGATTCACAAAATAATAGTATATATTCAGTGCTTACAAAACTTGGGTGAGACTGACTATATGTTATGATATGGTACAAGCATTGTGGAAATCATTTCAGGAAAACTGAAATGTTAATACCATGTGATCCAGAAATCAAGCTTCCAGGATTTATTCTAGGAAAATGAGAAATGTGAACGGAGGTGTAAGTATAAAGAAGTCTTTCAAAATATTTATCATGATGGAAAATTATCAGCCTAGATGACCTACAATAGGGAAATGGTTACATAAACCACGATACCGCCAAAGAATACATTTTTGTTGATTACATGTTTACAAATAATTTCTTAATGAAAAATGGAAGACTCATGTCTTAAGTCATCCTTCCACAAATGGTTATTTAGCACCCGCTCTGTGCTTGGAACTGCGTGCGGCATTTGGGATGCGTCACTGAACAAAACCCACAAAGCTCTTGCCTTCTTGGCAGTTATGTTGAGGGGAGTGAAGGAGAGACGCACGATATATGTGATAAATAAGAAAATTGCATAGTAGGTAGAGGGTGATGATTGTGGAAGGAAACACAAGCAGAGCAGGGGAGGGAAGCCCAAGTACTCAGGGTGGAGCCAGGGCAGGCTGTGTGCTAACCAGAGCAGACTGTCTCTAAAGCCGGAGGGCTTAGTCACTGGAGGAATGACTCAACTGCTGAAACGTACATTTCAACTTCTGTATTATATGTATGCCCTTGTACAGAGTCTTTACCTATTTCATATGTTTTCATGGGACAAGGTCCAGGGAAAAAATACATCAAAATGTCAATAGTGACTATCTGTAGAAAGTGGTAGGATTATGGTGATTTTTTTTATTGGATCTTTTTAATAATTTGTTACATAATTTTATGACATGCGTAGGCACAGTTTTATTATCAGGAATAAAGCAATATACATTACTACATGTTTTAAAAAAGCAGAATTCATCTGTCCTCCAATCCCAGGAAGGATTTTTTACGAGGGGCAATGTGTGGTTCACAGGTGACAAGGGGTGTTTGACCTTTCCGAAGAGAGGGTTTCTTCCACAAGGGGGCGCTCAGCCTTTGAGCAAGGAGAGAGCTGAGCCCTGAGTTAGGAGGAGCTGGATTTTAGGGGAGTGGTGTGCAGAGGGTATATCTTGCATAATGCCACTGCCGTGCCTAAGAAGCATGCTCAGAATGGTTTGAAAGCTTGTAGCACTCTGCCTCCTTGGTCACTAATAATATAAAAGTTGATTTTCCCTGAAATCAGTTAGCGGGTAGAGTGTAGCAAGGTACGGGCTCAGCAAATGCAAGGAGAAAGAGCATGTTCCTTACCCTTGGGGAGTCAGCAATCTAACCAGAGGACAAACTCAGTTACCTTTCACGATGTAAGCACCTGGGAGAGGAGGCAGAGACCTGCGCTGAGGGACAAGGGAAGATCCAAGGGAGCCTGATAAATACAGAAGCCTTGCGTGTGGATGGGATGTTATCAGATGCCTGACAGATGGGTGCATGAGGAGGGAAGGGGCGCCTGGGGCAGGAGAGCAGGGCGGGGGGAGAAGTGTGGGGAGGCACAGATAGTGCTGTAAAAAGCCACCGACCTGTCAACACTGGGGATTTTGCAACCTAATGGCCCCAAGGACCGGGTTGCCAGGAATTTCACTCCTGATCTAGGTCTGTTAGCAAACTTGACCTCCATGAAACCAGAGACTGTGGCTCACGGCCAAGTTGGCTTGCAAATGTCCAGTTGTCTGGTCCAAGGGAGTCTGGAGGCATCTCCACGACCAAGGCTAGCTTCACTGTATGCATGGGGAAATAGGGGGTAGGCCCTGGCCAGAGGACTGGGGAACGAAGGTGGACAAGACATGCCTCTAGGGGAAAATGTTCCTTAGACCCACACAGGATGCTATGGGAAGAGAGATGAGAACCATCCAGCTGAACCTGAGGAGTCAGGGAAAGCCTCCTGGAGGAGGTGGCACTTCAGCTAGTGGGGACAGGGCATTTGGGAGTTTGAGAAGAGGAGTTCCAGGCAGAAACAGCACAGGAGCAAGAGAGAATGTGGCATCTGTCCATACAAGAAGCTCAGTATGGCTGGAGCCTGTGGTGAGAAGGCGAAAGTAGTAAGATGCTAGAGTGAAAGATACTTTGTCTGGGGTGCACCAGGGAGCCCTTGAAGGATTTTAAATAGTGGATTACCTGATCATGGACATGGAAGTTTGTTAAATGATCTTTATGTTGCTAAGTCCATTGGGTACTTTTCGATCTGCATCTTATATCAATTCCCTTAGCATTAGATACTGCTGGAGCATTTTTTCTTTCTTTTTTTTTTTT
>CAUYSK010111859.1:0-15443 GCA_963575035.1 Avahi laniger
GTTTGCTCACCTAAATAGAATTAGTTAAAGAATCTGTGGAAGCCTTCTGTAAAAGCCTTTTGAAAATCTGTTAACCTGAGAGGAACTATCTATTGTTATGTAAATCTGTTACCCCTGACAATTATTCACTATTTTCTATAAGTTATCATGTAAGACCTCATTCGGGGCTTTTTGAGACCCACGGAGACTCAAAGCCCCCTGAGCTCCCGCTTTGCCTATAATCTTTATAAACTTATAAAACTATATCTTTGTCTCAGTGTATTCTTCTATTTTTTCCATTTTCCATTTTTCTCTATTATTTTCTTATCCCTTGCAACTCTACCAAAGGGACCCGGTTTTTTGCGGGGAGAACTGGCCACGTTCCTCACAGTCATGGAGCTAAACCTTCTTGTGGGGAGAATATAAGCTAAATAAGATAAGCTAAGAATAAATTGTGATATATCATATATTGGAATGCTATACTACAATGAGAATAAACAAATTATAAGTACATACAACAAGAATGATTTTCACAAACACAATGTTGAGTTAAAGAAGTCAGATACAAAACAGTTCATACTGTATGATTTCATTTACATAAAATGAAAAACCAGACACAACAAACCTGTGGTTTTGGAAATCCAGATAGTGGTTCCCCTGGGGAGTAGTGACTGGAAGGAGAAATGGGAGAGAGGAGCTTCTGGGGTTCTGGTCATGTGCTGGTTCTTGATCTGGGTGCTGGTTATGACATGCAATTTGTGAAAAGTCATCAAACTTTACACTTAAGGTGTCTGCAATTTCTGTATGTATGCTGTATTTCAATATCTACATGTAAAATTTTGAATAAGGCAGAGATTAACAGAATATTATGGTACTAAATAATCATATTAAGTATTTTTTTCTTTCATACAAAGTTTGAGTTTATTTTCTAAGTGATCTAAATTACTTCTTTCCATTGAACTGAACTACTAGATGCTAAGACGTTTTTGATATTAGCAGTATTTAAACAGACTAGAATGAACTTAACTTTCATTTGAAGATCTCAAAGACCGTTTCCATAGTGAGTTTCTATCTCTTCTTTCCATGTAGAGATCTAGTGATCAGTTCTTGAGGCAAAAATAAAGTGATAATTTTCAAATGAAAATTTTACTTCTGAGTATTTTAATTGTCATGAATTAATTATATTATGACTGAAAAGGATGTTTAGTGTGTGCATGTTTGTGTGTGTGTATATATATTTGATAGTATATACCTAAAATAGCAGTATTGAAAGGGATTTATAAAACAAAGTAGAAAACAGAATCAAATTATTTGGTAAATTCAAGGTATGGTTTATTTAAATATTTCCTTCTTGATTATTTATCATTTTGATGATGGTAAGTTTGAGGGTTTGCTCATGTATTATTCCACAAATGTAATGATAGAGAAGTAAATATTTCTTTACATAAATGGAAATTGATTGGTGAACTGTTAAGTTCCCTAATGATCTTGTCCCTGCTTGTATTGAATAATTATGAGTGATTTCTGGTTATTTTTTGAGTGCAATACAGAAGATACAATTATTTTAATGATAATTCCTTGGATTTTTTTTTAATCATGACAGCTAGCTTCATTGATAACTGTCTCTATACTCTATATCCACCTTGGTGTTTACTTTTTCCTTTTCAGAAAATAAACACTGCTTCCATTTTACTAATTCAATTTATTATCTCATTCAAGGTAGTCTTTTGTGACTTTCACTTCCAGGCAGGATGTGCTAGATTATAGCAGGCCAGTATTTCCACTGCACTTACTTGAAAAAGTCAGATAAATTTTTACCAATCATATTTTCAAAGACATTTACGAATAGTGAAAGTGACGAGGGTGATATGGATGAGAACTACAGACAGGAGAGGAGCATTTTGAGCTGAGCTGATGAGCAAAAACATTTTTCCCCCAGGGAGAATTTGCCAAGTCTGAGTGTGAGCTAAGGATTGGGCTTGACCCAGACACAGGACCTCTGCCAGAAGAAAAAGAAACCAGCATTATAGTCATATAAGGCTGGAGTGAAAACATAATAGATCTCAAATACATGGCCAGATGTTTCCAGTGGATGTTTCCATTTCCAGTGCACTGTATATGAATGAAGCTAGAGAGCTAGACCAAAAGCTTCCAAAAGATAGAGTAAAACTGCCTGTAGTTTCTTTGTTCCTAGGGACACACTCACAAGGGAAAGCAGTCCTGTCTCTATCACAGTTTTCCTCATTAAGACATTTGCCAAACTTTGAAGTTGCATAGAACAGGACACTAAACAGCAGAGCTTAACATTGTTGAAGGGCAGAACTTAATCTCCCAGAGTCTTTTAGGGTTTAAGACTTCCCAGACTTTCTGTCAAAATCCCAGGAGGGCTAAACCCTAAGATTAGGAGGGAGCAAGAAATAGACTGAATCTAAGTCTACACCCTGGCCTGACCCAACTCAATTCTAACCAATGAAAGGAAGGATTCTCACTGGTGGAAGATAACATTATCCAGAGCCTCCATGGTTCTATTATACACTATGCTTGGCATATGATCAAAAATTACAACAAATGAAAAAAGGTAAGATCATATGACTGATAATTGAGGGAATGGATGACAATAGAAGAGGAGGGACAGATGATGTAGATCAGTGGTCCCCAATATTTTTGGCCCCAGGTACCTATTTCATGGAAGACAACTTTTCCATTGAGGGGGGATTGTTTTGAGATAATGCAAGCCCATTACATTTATTACATTTGCAGCTGATCCCCAGCACTAGCATCACTGCCTTCGCTCCACCTCAGATCATTAGGTAGTAGATTCTCATATGGAGCACGCAACCTAGATTCCCTCGCATGCACAGTTTACAGTAGGCTTCATACTCCTATGAGAACTTAATGCCATCACTGATCTGACAGGAGGCGGAGCTCAGGCAGTGATGTGAGCAATGGGGAGCAGCTGTAAATACAGATGAAGCTTTGCTTGCCACCACTCACCTCCTGCTTTGCGGCCTGGTTTCTAACAGGCCACAGACTGGTACTGATCCACAGCCCAGGTGTTGAGGACTGCATATGTATTAATAGATAATAGAGTTAACAGCCTACAATTTTAAAATAGCTACAATTAAGACATTCAAGAAAAACAGAGGACAGAATATAGGAAAAAAATTGATGAAAGGGTGAATTTCATGAGAGAATTGGAATCTATATAAAAAAATTGTTCTGAACCTTCAGGGTAAGCTAAAAAAGAAAAAAAGAAAAAAATTTAAAAATATTTGAATGGACACTTTAGAAATGAAAAATACAATTTCTATCATCAAAATGTCTCCAAATGTAATTAGGTAATGGTCCTAAGACTTGTAGCTATGCCTTGGGAACATTCTTCCCACGGTTAGATGCACAGGCCCTGGGGGCATTTTCAACAGGCGAGGGAACTGATCAGTTAGGATTGGTGAGGCTTCATGCTTTTCTCTGCAATAACAGTGAGCAGGATTTAAAATTTCCCTCCAACTTTGCAAGCAAGCAAATTTGTGATGAGATGGGTGGAAACAGAAAAATTGTTTTCCTGTGACCTGCAATAAAAAGGTCCGTTGGAAATTAAAAGCCAATAAAAAAAAAGTTCTGAACTTCTCAGTACAAACTTAATTTGAACATGGGAGGCTTGTATAGAAAAAACAACGCTGAAAATGGGTAACCTTATCCATTAATAAAGGCCAGCACCTGATTTTGAAAATCCTGTGGTTAAATACAGGGCTTTGTTGCTAGAGGGCCTTGAGTTGGAGGCTTGGCCCAACATATGGCTGTGTGACTGTGCAGTCTGTTCTCTCACTGCCATGGTTTACTGGTCCATATTAATAAATAGTAGATGACATCACTTAAAAACAAACGAAATAAAAAACAAGAGATTCCTTTCATTTCTTTCATCCCTCTTATTCTTAACTTTTGTAAGGCTAGATTTTTTTCTACTATTTAATGCAAAAATCTAATACAAAATCTCCATATAGCTAGTAAATGAGAGTGTTCTGGCATTATCCTGTCTATAAACACAATCCCTCTTCATGATGAAATTTCAACCCACAGCCTGAAAGAATGGCACTTCTACATTTTTTAACCTATGTGTATCCATTGTGACAACAAAAGGGGTACAATTTGTTCCACAGAGCTCTTTAGTGATTCAAGATTCTATCAATAGCAGATTCTTCCACCACCTCTGGGTAAGCAGCGTTTTTTCAATGTAGCTTGCAGGAGTAAACTAAGGTATGACATTCACATGTGTATATTTTGTATTTATTTCAGAAAACATTGGAATTATATCATTTAAATTCATGTAACTTTGAAGTAGTATAGAACTAACGGAAACATACTTTCCTCTATTATTGGTTATTAGCAAAGAGGTAGGGGATTAACCTGTAAGAGATTGCATGTGGAGTACATGTTCTGTGTGTACATGCATCTGTGTGTGAATGTGTATGTTTGAAAGAGATAACATATATATGTGTGTGTGCATATGTGTGTGTGTGTGTGTGTGTGTGTGTGTCTAGATATATATAAAATTTAAGGCCACATGCAAACCAAAATATAACATGCTGTGGAGGAATCTGAAGACAAATATTCTTTGGGCAGTATAGAGATACTTCTTTATGATGGGGAGTGAATCCAGAGAAAGGTTTATTTCATGTTAAAAATTGCCAAGACACTCTCTTAAGTATGTTAAAGCAAATAGAGTTCTCATTCCTGTAGATATATTAATAAAGCAACTTACTAAAGAGAACCTTGCAAGACTGTTTGATAGTTTTCCAAATGCTTTTAGCTGGGCTTGGTGGCACACACCTGTAGCCCCAGCTACTCCAGGGGTTGAGGAAGGAAGATCATTTGAGCCCAGGAGTTTGAGGTTGCAGTGAGCTATGATGACTACACTGCAGTCTAGTCTGGGAAACAGAGTGAGACTCTGTCTCAAAAACAAACAAACAAATAAAAAAAGACAGTTTCCAAATGCCTGAAATATTTTAAAATATTTGGTAAGTATTATTTGTGACCTGCCAACACAAAATAAGGAATGGACTTCTGACAAAGGCTTTGACAAGTGATAGTAATACTCCATTGATTGTGAATATCCCAAATAATCCAATAATTAGAAATGTCCAAAGTGCTTCATTGAGACTAAAGTCACAGGTATAACAGCTGAACAGTTTCACTGTCAAAGAGGTTAAAACTATCCCAGAAATGGTTGCCTACACAAATGAACTTACAATTTTTTAAGACTCAGTAGATTTCATTCAATTCAGAATGGTTAAAGAAAATTCACCAAACAATGTAAATCAGTAGATTTAAATTAAAAAGAAAAAGGAGCAAGAGTGTCTAAGTCTCTAAAGCAATCTCAAGGACAATATCCCCTGCTCCATCTGATTCAGAAATCATTCATCTTATCATTTCTCCATTTACGTATATCCCACCTTTCTATCAAACCTCATTCCCAAGACATTTCCATACATACTGGTTCCCAGAGTCTGCCAGATCAGGTTTTAGAATATTCTATGATACTAAGAAAAGAGGAAGAAACCTCTCAGCTATTCATCAGATCAGAAGTCACTTGCAGGGGAAAGAGTTAACAGGGACCTGTGACGTGGTCCGCCCTCTTCAATGAGCCTGGCCAGAGCAGAGCTCTGGCAAAGAGTAGCTGCTAAATTTACTGACTAGGAGATAAATGAGTGTCTTATAGGGTCTGCTATAAACTTCTTACTGATCTAATAATGTTTTCAGCAGAATGGATATGATCTGTTTAAGTATTTATTATAAGTAAACCTACGATACATAGACTGCAGTTGTGCTAAAAAAAATAAAAGTCCAGAAGCCAGAACAGGGCTACATGGGGAGGGACGTATAAGTCTTCTCTGTGCTGACTTGTACCACACACGTTAACACCTCACATTTCAAATAAAAACACATTGCATCATATAAAAGAGGACACAGGAAGCTGTGTCTGTCTGGGGGCCTCGTAAGTATTGCATTTGCTGTTGCTGCTGTTTTGTATCCTTTGCTAATCATTAGTAAACCTTGTGCTGGTTGAAAATTATGTTTCACATGGATCTGACTGACATTTTGGGTCTCTGTGATCACTCATCACCTGAGCTAATGGTGTGCACTTTGTGCTACTCAGAAAGCTAAAGGGATAGAATAATCCATGAATTGCTGTAGAGTGTAATTATAGTACTGAACTACAAATGCTAAGAATAGATGGGATAAAATAATTTGGCTAATTCCTGAGCACAATCACTGCAGCTGTTCCATTGTTGTCAGTGATAATTCAATAGGAAACAAGTCCTAACAATTTTGGTGGCAATTTATACAATCCTGTAGTAGCTTCCACTGTCACTGGCAACACTGAATCACACCCTTCATCCAGTGATTTCTGTGCACAGCCTTCTCTGAAATAAATGCTACAAAACATGCTTCCATGTTGGCAAAGTCACAGTTGGGCCTAACTTCTAGATAGCTTTATCAGGACTAATGTTAGCAACTTTTTCTTGATTTTAAAGTTTGTTTTTTCCACAATTGCCCCACCTACTTCTGTGAAAAAAAACTCTGATACAATCTATGAGCTTATAAAATAGCAATGATCAAGATGCAAAAAATAACTGATATCCCTCAACAAATTTCTAGAAAATTCTAAAATTTTAATATTCTTTACTACATTTCAGTAGTTTCATGTTCTTATTATGGCTGCACATTTATGGTATGTACTTAAATGTCTTTTTGCAATAGAAATAGAATAATTTTCCCACATAAGGGTGAAAATTAGAAAAACCTATGGAGCTTTTTTTTGGCATGAATTAATATTTTTTTATTTTGATAATGAAATCACAATTATTACAATGTTGTGGAGCTTTTTAAAAATTATAATAATAATGCAGATGCTCTAGGAATATTGAATCAATATCTCTGGAGGTTGGAATGAATTCCCAAGCTTAGGTTTTGGTCACTAACTTTTCTAAGAGAAATAGGTAAAGAAATTCCCTTGAGAGTTGCTGGGGGGAATCTGGATGACACATGGAGAACACACACATCTTACAGGCTCTGGCATTCAAAGTCCTTCCCCTGAAGTGTCTTCTTCTCTGGAGGAAGTCATCTGGAGCTATAGTCCTTCCAAAGCACCTTTTTAACTGCTCCCTTCACATCCTTATTCCGCAGTCTATATATGAGGGGGTTGATCTTGGATATAACAATGGTGTAGAAGAGAGAGAAGAACTTGCCCAGATCCTGAAAGTTGTTGCTGCCGTGCTGGAGATAAGCACGCATGGCTGTGCCTAGAACAGAGAGACAACTGTGAGGTGGGAGCCACATGTCCCAAATGCTGTTCCCTGCCCTGCAGCCGACTTTATTCTCAAGACTGCCCTGACAATCTGACTATAGGAGAACATGATTAATGCAACAGGTACAAAAAGAATGACGACACTGGCAAAGTAGATCTCAGCTTCAATCATAGCAATATCAACACAGGCAAGCTTGAGCAATGGAGGGATCTCACAAAAGAACTGGTCTACGGAAAGGATCTGCGTAGCCGGCATTGTTGGCCCTTACAGCGCCCGGTGGGCGGCCTGGCCCCAACTTCCCTGGCCAAGCTGCACAAAAGGGGTTGCTCCCGGCTCTCTTCGGTTCCCCAGGTTCGCTTTCCTTCCCTTCCCGAAGCTGGGCCCTTACGTCCACCACCGCCGAGTCTGCGGCCGCCGGATTCGAGTGTCCGGAAAGTAACCGGAAGTGCTGTTCCCAGGCCTAGGGGCGGCGCCGGCGGCTGCCGGTAACGTTATTCTTCTTGAGAAATCAAATTCTCACAACCGGGAAGCGAATGTTTTCTTCCATCTGGATTCTAGCTTATATTCTTAGGTGAAGGATGTGGGTGCTGAATGTATGAGAAGAGGATCAAACATATGAAAAGATTGCTGAACAGAGGTTGGAAATACCAAGTAAGGAATTAGTGTATGTCATGCTGGAAACATACAGAGGCTCATGACTGAAAGGCCTGAAACAGACGTATCTTCTAAGTTCTTATCAAGAAAATGACTATGAAGGCAAAGATGGGTCAAGAAGACCAGCGGAAAACTCCTTAGGAGAGAGCCATAGAAAATGTACACTTCAGAAGAGAGATGTAATCAGAGAACTCAAAAAAGGAAACTATATCATGTATGCCCTCAGAAGGGTAAAAAGATTTCTATTCGCGTGCATGAGATTACTCAAATAGATGATCAAATATACCAGTGCCTTGAATGCGAGCAAAACTTCTGTGAAAACTTAGCTCTTACTATGTGTGAGAGAACCCACACTGGGGAAAAACCTTATAGATGTGATATGTGTGGGAAAACCTTTGTCCAAAGCTCTGATCTTATTTCACACCAGAGGATCCACAATTCTGAAAAACCTTATAAATGTAGCAAGTGTGAGAAGAGCTTTTGGCACCACTTAGCCCTTTCAGGACACCAGAGAACACATGCAGGTAAAAAATTCTATATATGTGACATTTGTGGCAAGAATTTTGGTCAGAGTTCTGATCTGCTTGTCTACCAGCGAAGCCACACAGGCGAGAAACTGTATCTATGTAGTGAGTGTGATAAATGCTTTAGTAGACGTACAAACCTCATAAGGCACAGAAGACCTCACACAGGTGAGAAACCATTTAAGTGTCTGGAGTGTGAAAAAGCTTTTAGTGGGAAATCAGATCTTATTAGCCACCAGAGAACTCACACTGGTGACAGGCCCTACAAATGTAATAAGCGTGAGAAAAGTTACCAGCACCGTTCGGCCTTCATTGTACATAAAAGAGTTCATACTGGGGAGAAGCCCTATAAATGTGGTGCCTGTGAGAAATGCTTTGGCCAGAAATCAGACCTTATTGTGTACCAGAGAGTGCACACAGGTGAGAAGCCATATAAATGCTTGGAATGTAGGAGAAGTTTTACTCAGAGTACCAACCTAATTAGGCATCAGGCAACTCACACTCACATTTTTAAATACCTTGAATATGAGAAAAGTTTCAACTATAGCTCAGACTTTATAGTACATCAGAGAATTCACATGGAAGAGAAGCCACACCAATAGTCTACATGTGAGAGTGGCTTCCTCCTAGATATGGACTTTGTTGCACAACAGAAAATGAAAACTAGACAGAAGAGCTACATTATAAATACAGTGTATGTGATAAAAGCGTCCACCAGAGATCAGCCCTTCCTCAACATCAGACAGTACACATTGGTGGAAAACCATATATCTGTAATATGAGTGAGAAAGATCTTGAGATCAGCCCTCCCCATGCATCAGAAGCCTCACAGATGTCTTAACCAAACAAGTTATAATACCATAAAAATGTATTTACATGTCAGAGAACTCATTAAGGGGAAGAACCCTAGGCAAATATCAGACTTTCCAGAGCTCAGAATTCACTGGCAATTGTAGGAAATATGAGAAATGCTTTGCCCAGAGAGCTGCTCTAACAGAATACCTTATCAGTCACTCCAATGAGAAACTCTACAAATACCTAGAGTTTTGGAAAACCTTCAGTCTGAGCTCAAATTTTATCACTCATAAGAGGATTCATACAGGTCAGAAATCTTACAAATGCAGTGAGTATGAGAGAGCTTTCTAGCAAAGCTCAGCACTCCTCATTGTAAGAGAATTCACACCGGAGAACAACTTTTAAAATGTCTTCAATGTCAACAGCACTTCAGACAGTATGCACATCTCATTGGACTTTAAGAAAACTCATCCTGGGGAGAAACCCCAAAAAAGTGTGAAAAAGGCTTCTAACAGAACTCTGACTTTCTTACCCATCAGAGAAGCCATACTAGTGAAAAATTGTATATTTGTCTCAAGTGTGACAAAAGCATTAGTTGGAGAGCCTTACTTGGACTTGCACCCCCTCAAAGAAAAAAAAACCACAACAATCTGAGGAAAAACTTTCAACAAGTGTCTAAATGAGAAAAACTTGTCAATGATCAGCTCTTGTGGTACATCAGAGAACTCACATAAGTGAAAAACCCCATAAATACCTTGAGTCTGAAAAAAGCTTTGCTAGAAGCTCCTATCTTACTGGGCCCCAAAGAACCCGTTCTGCTGAGAAGTTTGCTCCAGTGAGAGATTCAATTGTGGGTGAGAATCTGTGTACATATAATATGTATGAAAAGAACTGTTCTCATAGTTGACCCATATAGTAGAGATGACTTTAAATGGAGTCATTTAAAGTCATCCGACTTTAAATTATGGAAATAATTTTTGTGGATACCCAGAAGCTTGTTCTGGGAGGAGCTAGGGCAGGTCAGAGTAGACCTGATGGGTAACTCAGGTAAAGATGCTTTTCTTTTATCTTAACCACTTAGTGATTGCTTTACTTTTACTTTTTTAAATTCAGAAATCCAATAAAGGAAAGGACTGTAAAAAAAATAAAATAAAAAAAGAAGTGGTCTACCTTATTTCTTCCACAAAGTGGTAAAAGGAAGATGAGCATGGTCTGCAGTAAGGAGTTGGCAAAACCAATGAGCCATGAAGAAGAAACCATCAGGGCACAGAGACGAGGGTACATGATTACTACACAGTGGAGGGGCCTGCAAACAGCTGCATAGCGGTCAAATGCCATAACTCCTAAGAGAAAGCATTCTGTAGTTCCCAAGCCCAGAGAGATGTACAGCTGAACAACACAACCACTATAGGAGATAGTTTTGTCTGCTCCCCTGAGATTCACCAGGAGCTGTGGAACAATGCTGGTAGTGTAACAAAGGTCCAGAAAGCTTAGGTTGGAGAGGAAAAAATACATAGGGGTGTGAAGATGTGGGTCCAGGTGGGACAGTGCAATTATGGTTGTGTTCCCCAGCAAAGTGAAGATGTAGAAGATCAAAAGAACCGCAAAGAGGATTAGTTCCACCTAAGGCCTGTCAGAGAAATCCAGTAGAATAAATCCTGTAAAAGAACTTCCATTTTTCTGTTCCATCCTTTGTTAGTACACGTTTCCTATTAAGACCAAGAATTTAGCAAATTTTAAAAGATATCTTCAACCAAAAAGAAAAAAAGGTGAACTCTTATCACCTGGACAAGACATGGCCATGGGATTTTATATGCATGTAAATGATGTACTCATCAAGACCAACATGTCTTACACTAATTTTGTTTACATTATTACAAATCTAATATCGGACAGGAACAGTGGTGTGTGCCCGTAGTCCCAGCTGCTGGGGCAGAAGTATCACTTGAGTCTAGGAGTTCAAGGTTGCAGTGTGCTATGATTACACCTGCGAATAGCCACTGTACTTCCAGCTTGAGCTGGGATGTGACTCCATCTCTTAAAAAAAGAAAAAATTCCCTCATTTTATCTCTTCCTTACCCTTTTGGCTATGATCAAAAAGTAGTATCATTGGCCGGGCGCGGTGGCTCACGCCTGTAATCCCAGCACTCTGGGAGGCTGAGGCGGGCGGATTGTTTGAGCTCAGGAGTTCGAAACCAGCCTGAGCAAGAGCGAGACCCCGTCTATACTAAAAAATTAGAAAGAAATTAATCGTCCAACTAAAAATATATAGAAAAAATTAGCCAGGCATGGTAGCGCATGCCTGTATTCCCAGCTACTAGGGAGGCTGAGGCAGAAGGATCACTTTGAGCCCAGGAGTTTGAGGTTGCTGTGAGCTAGGTTGACGCCACAGCACTCACTCCAGCCCGAGCAAAAGAGTGAGACTCTGTCTCAAAAAAAAAATAGTATCATTGTTACTTAATATAAGAAAGATCAAATAATGGACCTTGTGTTTCCATCAGTCATAGATATAAAAGATCTGTTTCAGATTGAGTTTAATATGATTTAAAGTATTACAAGAATATATATATATATATATATGTTGTAGAGAAAATGGAGATGAGGGAAAAATGGGAAGAGAGATCAGAAAGAACAAGAAAGTGGCAAAGACACAGGGAAAGAGATTATTTTAAATATATGTCATAACTCTGAATTTGTACATACTTTATATGCAAGAGAATATTATAAAAATATTTTCTCAAAGTCATTCAGAGAATATACTTATACAAAGGATTAAACTGCATTCAAAATATCACCAATAGTACTACCCATATACATTTTGGCAGAATTGCTTCTCTACCTAATATGTTATATTCATGAAAGCTATCCTGATCTTTCTGTATAATAATAAGACAAATGTTCAATCAGACAGACCCTGAAATTCATTTAATTCACCATTCAATTACAGTGCTCAACTCTTGCTCCCAAGATGCCAAAATTATCCTACCAATTTAGCAAGAACTCTGAAAATTTATTGGGTATACACAGTCACCTGGAATCAGAACTCTAAAATCCAATGGCCAACACTTTCCTTTTTCCTCTATTGATTTCATTTCCACATATCATGAACAACTACAGTGAGTGGAATTCCTGAAAGAGGTGGGATTATTGACTACCAACATTCTAATCAGGATTAATATCTTTAAAAGTTATCCAATTTTGTAATCTATGTACAAATTAAAATGCCTTACATCACTCCCTACAATAAAATAATTAAATACATAAATACATAGAGATAAAGGTAGATACATTGTCAAAACAATGACAGGTCAAAGATATATAATATAAAACTAAAAGTAATAAACAAAAGGATATTTTGATTTTATAAGAATCTAACAACATCTGTCTACATTAGGTTAATTTTATATGTGCACCTTTCCAAGATCTGTCTTGAAGAGTTTGTTATATTATGCCAAACACATTGCCATCTCTAAAGGCAGCCAATTATCATTTTCATACAACTATTTAATATCATGTGAGCACAGTCCCACATTGACCTAAGCAGCATCAGAGAATGAGGAATTTACTTTCATCACATTCAAATGGTCAAACATACAGTAAATCCTTAATTCTAAGACTTTTTTAAAATATGAATCAGGTTTGGTCACAGACCCATTGGTGTGTGAAAGAAATTGGTATAAAACATGTATAAAATAAATGTTAATAAAATCCAAATAAGAGAAAAGGAAAGGTCAAGTGGAAGAAGAGTTAGTGGTAGAGTGATCACTGTAAAATACTTCTCTATCACTGACATAAATGTCCTCCTCGTCCCATAATTTAGTTTCAAGGAAAATAAACAACCAAAAAATCATGTCTTGAAATGTAAAATCACACATAATAGAAATTTTAATACATCATACATCAGAAGGATTAATTAAACTGATCTAACTTGACTCTCAATCTCAAAACAGCAATACATAAGGGTACTATTTTACATATTTGGCAAAACTCAAAAATATTTAATAAAAAAAGTTTTCACATTTGAAGTTTGAAAAATCTAAAAAGTATCCAACAGTTGAAGGCTGAAACTGATATGCTACTTACAGTTAATAATACTATCTGGTATTGTTGTTTCATATGTTCTAAATCGTTTACATGCATAACCTCAACTAATCTTTAAAAAAACTTGAAATTTATTACCATCTCTTTTTACATATGAAGAAATGGATTAAAGTGCTTAAGTAGCTTATCCAACATCACTAAACCCCTAAATGTTTTAAAACTAATCTAGTTCCCTTTGATATCAAAGTCCATGCTTTTAACTTCCATGTTACTTTATCTTCAACCAAATGAATATATTAAAATTCAGAGGAAGCTATCACATGTGAAATAAAGGATATAATATTTCGCAATATCTCACATTCCCCTCCTTCATTTCTTACAAGGTTGTGATCAGTGATAGCCACGATAAGATCTATGCACAAAATTTTCATAATAGAATTAATTATAAAATATTAAAAACAACATATACAAATATCCAGTGAAAAACTATATTTTATTGCTGTGACTCACACCTGCTCAGAAGAGTGAATAAAAAAACCATGGTTCAGTGTCATGTACACATACACAAATATAAGTACACTCATCTGAAATGAATTTTCAAAATGTATCTAATAAAAGAAGCATTCATCAAAGTGAAGGAAGGCCAAAAAATGCTAACTCATCTAAGGAAAAACACCAATATAATGATGCATCATTATAATAAAATAATAATATATTTTAATATTTCATATAAATAAGAACACATTTGATAAAAGATCAAAATCTTTTGAGATGACATTGTACAAACTATTTGCTGCTTTACAGGGTAATATACACTAATAAAAAACAATGTTGAATACTCCATATCTGACAAACATAAAAATGAATATTTTAGGTTGAAAAATAAAATGATGACAGGCAAATGGGACATCCACTGGAACATAACAGAAAATGTGATTGTCTGGGTATGTTACAATTGCTTCCAGGGCCACTCCAGAGAGCACACTGGGGAGGGAGGTAGTAATTAGGATGCTAATGTCATGTTCTATCTTCTAACTTTTAAAGAATTTCCTATTTACAAATCAGGGAAATTACTGTCCTTTAGTAACACTGGATATGTGAAATATCTAGTTGCAAGATGGATTATCTGATTCTCAAGTGTGTTCTGTTGACTTATGTCCCTTTGTTCCCTTCCCACTTTCCTACTCTGCATCGATCCCTCCCAAAGCAGTGTGCACCACCACAAAGGTAATCTTCAAAGGGAAGGAATGTATTTTTAGCTAGGGCTAAATGAGACATTGCATTCCATGTTATTTTCTTTCTACTCTTTGAAAGAATTGTGGAATTTGACTGGAAATTATCATCTATGTTTAGATAAGGGTCAATTGACTTAAGGCACTAAGGAAGATTCAGATTAGATAAATTATATAAATAATAATAACTGGAAGTATCAGACTCATTTATCCTAGGTCCAGGAACAAAGAATGGTGTTTTTGGTAACTATCACCATATGACATGATAGGAAATTCCTGTTGTAAAAATTGCACATAAATGATTCATTGGGATTAAATTAAAAATTAAAAATTTCATAAAGCAGAGATAATATATATGTAAAATAATATTTTAAATAGACAAAATAAAACTAAGTACATTGTACAAAACAAACATGACATTCTAATAAGAATTACCATCAAGAAAAGAATGTAAGGGAAAATTACATCTTATAAAAGCACAAATTTTACAATAATAATTAAGAGAACAGGCATCAAATGAGAGAGGTTAAATACTTGGTACTGATATATATCAGGCAGTAGAGGTAATGGTTTACAATGAATGATAACTGGACAACGTTGACATACAATATAACTCTAAACACTGTAATGGAAGTATAAATATTTCAATTTAACTAGATACTCAGTATGCAAACTACACATTTTAAGGACAAAAGATTCTATGATAGGGTCTATATTTAAGATATTTCACCACAATGAGATATCACTTATCTCCAGTAATACTGGCCTTTATCAAAAAGTCCCAGAACAATAAATGTTGGCATGGATGCAGAGAGATGGGAACACTCATACACTGCTGGTGGGACATGTGGACGAGGAAAGCCTCACGCAGTGGATGCCTGGCAAAGGCGCCCTTGATGGAGGGGGACAGT
>CAUYSK010111862.1:0-12144 GCA_963575035.1 Avahi laniger
ATTATGTATTTCAATTTATATAGAGAGAAGTTTCATGAAAAGATTAAAGGACTCTTACTGGATTGTAACGTAGCACTTACTTTAAAAATATAAATCATCCATTGTATCTTCTATTTCTACCACATTTTGCACACACAACAGAATTTATATGTTGTAATAGAAATTATCTGATCAATTACACTCTTATATATATAATTTCCTACAAAAATATTTCAGAAATTCTATTTAAGAAAGCTAGTGGACAATCAGTGTATGTTTACAATTGTTTATACACTGTTCTCCAAAGGTACCTTATCCTTCCAAAGATCCCCTCTATAAGTCATGTGAACAGTTTGGAACTTGGGATTTAGCCCATTAAATGTAAAAGTATAAATCAGGTATTTGTATTAAATTGGTTGGTTAAAATGTGTAAAAAATCAGTTTTAATTGTTATGTATTGTAGCTATCAAGTTGATATCTTTTTCAAAGCTGTTCTAAGATTTTCTGTTTTTTAGTTTGGCTGTTTTTAATTTTCTTTGTCTTATTTTTATTTCTAGGTTAACTAATAGCAGGAGTAGTTCTTTGTGGTTTTCTTTGTTTGCATCTCAATCACATGTCATAATGTCGCTTCAGTAGTAGCAACAAGAGCATAGATATGTCAGAGAGGATGGAGAATCATGGCCTCCTTTTTGGTTTCTCTGATTATTGAGCATAATAGATAATGGGAGAATGAGAATATTGGTGACTAGCTTTTTTGTTTTTAAATTACACACTTTAAAATATCACAGTGTTATTTTAAGGCTAAAAGGCATTTTCTCATCTTCAGTACCCACTAACTGAAGACTTACAGCTTTTCTGAGTTGTAGAGAAGAACCTTAGTGCTTGGCGTAAGGGCCTTTTATAAGGCTTCTTTGCCTATGTGTGTTTATAAAAAGAAATGTATTTGTGAAGAAAATCTTGATTGTATTGAAAAGACAGTTTCTATTTCAGTAAAGCTGTCTTTGAGATTTAAAAAAGAAGAAAACTTAAAGGGTTTTAAAAATCTCAGTTAAATGTCATTGGTTTATTTGACTTACTGTCAAACTCTTCTCTTTGCTTGGCTCCATGGTGTTTCTAGATAATGGCGTATAGACTTTACGTTAAGTCTGTGGGATACTGGGTACTTAAATAGCTTGAGGATGATGACGTGTATTTTGTAAAGCTTTATTCTCCTAAAATCAGGAGGGCAGCAAGTTTTGTCAGGGATTATATAGTGATGAGATTCTAATGGGAATGGTTTCCTCTTGGTGTGTTTTAGACATATGTACTTATAACAAAACTAAAAAATGTAAAGATAGGAAAGTTCATCTGATTACTAAATTTTTCTTAAATCCTATGGAAACCAACCTGTCAACGACATAATTTCATCTAAAACATGATATTTAGCACATCTTTTAATGTGGTATATATCAAGTGTTTACGGACCGGCTTATATGTGATAGAATAAGACTTGGTATTTGCTCATGTCAATTGCCAAACCTTTCTCTTCAAACTTGGGAAAGTGAAGAGTGGTAAGAAATATCCAATTGGAAAATAACAGATGCAGTGTTGTGTAGCACATACATTAAAAGTTCATGCATTAAAATTATTTTCTCAATAAGATAAAACTATTTTTAAAATTTGGTTCACTTTATTATAAGAGTGGCAATTTAGCTTTTCAGTATTATAGGACTTTAAAAATCAGCTTCTTATGGGGGACTTCTCAATCTTGGGAATATCTTCACTTAATTTTTAAAAATGTTTTAATGTTTTACGATCCAGCTAGAGTTTTATGATGTGTAGCAAAATCCTGATGAGGATCAGGTGTTAACTATTAAAGTTCATTGTATTAAGGTGTTAACTACTACATGGAAAGCAATTCTGTTAGTCTTTTAATGTTTGTATTGAAAATACTTATCTTTATAATTTTGATCTTTCAACACCTGAGATCTTGGACTGATTTAAACCTTTGTCAGTATACTTAATAAAAGAATGTTTGAGTATTGAAGGAAAGAATTTTAATGTAACTGAGTTTTTCCCCTTCTAAGGAGAAAAAAACTATAATGATGCTAAGAAAATGTCATTATAAAGTTTGCTCAATAATATGTTCTTTAAATCCACCTCTGTACACTACCGATATCATTGTTTTTGCTTAAAATGATCAGTAACTATTTCAGATAGTTACATAGCAAATTGATCCAAAAGCCACCAATAAATTCTAAGGTTTGATAGTCTGGAAGTCAAGAAAAATGTCACCAATGTCAATTGTAAATTAGAATGTGACATGAGCCTTCCGACTTACATGTGATAGTGATACACATGAAAAGAAAAATAACGATAATTGTGTCTACCTTCCTAATTTCCCTTACTTTCAACATATGTATGTTAGGATTTTATGTAGTCTTAAAATCCATGTTTAGAATCCTACCTGTTTCTGTAATAATTAGTAAAATGCCAAATAGTGATAGAATATTGTGGCATTGAAGTAGCAGGAAAATTGTTAGTTTTAGCATTTAAAAAATGAATCAATGTTGAAATGAATTTTTTATGTGCCCAATTGAAGAGAGTGTGCCAGTGACAATAGTAACCTAAAAATTTAACAGTTATAGTTTAGTTCTGAAAGACAATCTTTAAAGAAATAGGAGAAATCAGGGGGCTTCAGAGAACCTATACCAACCTCTCTTTGTACATAAATGCGGTAATATAGCTAGATATAAAAATCAGTGTTTTACTGGCGCCATTTACAGTTTAGAAAGCAGAATCTTTTTCTTAAAAATGCCCATACTGATGTTTTTTCCTATGTTAAGAGCTACTTGTGTTTGTATGTATTTTTCTAAGTGAAAATATATGTACTCTTCATTTTTATTCCAGTGTTCATAATTGTTCATGCACTGTTTCTTCCCTTTGAGAACATTCAGTGAAATGAAACTTGGTCAAAGATTTGCTCAAAGGAGAAGCATCACAAGTGTGAAAAGTGTATGCTCGTTGGCAGAATAGAAAAGTTTACACATTATCATGGCACAGAAGAGAGGAGGTTTGATTTGGAGGGCAATATTTATTATCCTTCTTGAAATAATAATTGGGGACCAGCAGCTGTTTTCTCAGGATAAATGCTCTACCCCACTTCTCTGTGGACAAGTGTGGGGAGGCCTAATTTCCATTTTCATTTTATGAACCTCTTGACACAACAGGTTTTAAATGAAGATTAATGGAATTGTTAAAAATCTGAGAGGAATCATGACTTATGATTTTTTTTTTTCCCGTCTTCAGCTTTTGATGAAAAAAAATTTAAATGTAGTGCAGGTAAGATTCAACTACTATTACAGGACAATTCTATGATTCTGTTAAAATAGTCAAAAAATATTTACACAGTAGCTTTCTCTGGGGGGAAAATGTACCAGTTGGACACTTAAAGGAATTGATTTTTGTCTACTTTGGATAAAGCAGTTGACTTGTATAAAAGCAATGTGTGAAATGTCATTTTGTTTGGAATGTTAAGTGAGCAAATAAAAAACACATTGAAATTGTTGTAAGCTTTTCTATTGATACTTCTACTCTCTTCCCATATTCCTCTTCCCTTATTTATGTCATATGTGTCCATGAAACATTTTTCTTATTTAATCATGTTACTATAGGTAAATCAGAATATACAAAAAAAATTTTGTGATTTTCGTGAATTTTTAACTAATTGCCTACTTGTAATGTTGAATGTGAATAACTAGTTGTGAGACCAAAAATTTGCTTCAATTTTTTTTAAAAAAGCACCATCATCACCCTTAGTTTTTACAATGAATAGGAATAATTCATACTACACTGCACTATTTTTTCCTTAACTTTATGTAAAAGTTCTATTATCATCATAAAATGGATCCATTGTCATACTAATACATTAATTTCTTTATTCTTTTTTTTAATAGCTGTATAGGATTCCTCTGTGTGTGTGTGTGTGTGTGTGTGTATGTATCTCGTTTGAAATAAACAAAAATACTGCATATAGAACTGGTTGGATAAGGCTGGAGCAGTACTTAACTAAAGTTAGTACTAAGTGTAGCTTTCTAATATATATTAGAAAATAGAAAGGCTGAAAATTAAACAGAAAGCATCCATCTTAGGGAGTTTGTTGATGAACAAAATAAACCTAAGGAAATTAAAGAAGGAAATATTAAAGAGCTTAAATGCATATAATAAAAAACAAGCATATAATAGGATCAACACAAATAAGTTTTTGCTTGGAAATGCTAATATTGATAAACTTTGTCAACACTAATAAGAATAAAAGAGAAAGCAAATAATGTCAAGAATGAAATATGAGACATCAATATAGATCCTATAGATACTGAAAAAATTTTTCAAAAATTTGAAAATCTAAATGAAATACAATTTCTAGAAAAATACTTATAAGAAGTGTACCAGAAACCATATGAGAATGAAAGTCCTGGAGCTGTTAATCAGCAATTAAAATACTTTCCACTAGAAATCTGCAGTTCTATATGGCTTGCACGAGCGAGTTAAATAACACATTTAAGATAACAATGTCAATTTTCAGACACTCCTGTAAAAAATTGAGTGTAGACTCTGCAATTCATGAGACTATCAGTCTTAGTGATTAAAAACAAGGACAGTATGAAAAATAAAAATTGCCAATGTCACTGTAGATGTAATAATGCTAAACAAAATATTGGCATACTGGATCCAGAAACAGTAAATTTAATAAATAATAATGACCTATAGATATATATTGTTTTAATATGTGGTAAATTATGGCTCAGTTCCCTTGATGCCCAGAGTAAAACGAATGGAATTTGCCACATTAACATTTGAAGATCATGTGATCTTGGATGCAGAAAAAGCATTTAATAAAAATTCAACATCCATTCATGTTTAAAAAAAAAATTTAATAAATGAAAAATAGTAATTACCTCAATTTTACAAAGTGTATCTTTATAAAATAACAAACATACTTAATGATAAAACATTGGAATCAAAGTAAGAAAGAATTTACTCTTACCACCACTGTATCAGTCAGTGATTGCTACAATAGAAGATGCATAACAACCAAGGACCATAAAAATATCAGTGGCATACAAAAATCATTTACTTCTCACATATCAGCAGGCTAGCTAAGCAGCTCTGCCAATCCTAGCTGGATTCAGCTGGCCTTAAGTCTAGGCCATGGGTTTATGACCAGTTCTGGTCAGCTCCATGTGGCTCTAATTCATCTGGAACCAATGGGCTACCCAAGGCATGCTCTTTTCACGGTAATGGCAGAAGCACAAGAACAAGCCCAATTGCTCAAACCTATTTCAAGCCTTTGCTCATGTCCGCTAACATTCCATTGGTCATGACAAGTCGCATGGCCCAGCCCAACATCAATGGAACAGGGAAATGCACTCATTGAGAAGGGGAGAAGAATGAGTATTTTCTGAATAAGTGCAAATTGACATAGCACATCTAGTCAACATTGTGATAGAGATTCCTACCTAGTGCAGTAAGACAAATGGATGGAAAGAAACTAAAGTTACTGTGCACAAGTGATATGAATATGTACATAGAAAATCCAAACAAATTGGCATACAAATTACAATAAAAGTTTGGTAAAGTTGCAAATAAAATCAACGTAAAAAAAGTAAATTACAGTTCTATATCCCAGAAAAAGACAATCAGAAAATAAAACTGTAAAAATTCATAACAGCATTTAAAAATAGAACCTAGGAATAAAAATAACAAAAGAAATGTCATATCACTATGGAGAAGACTACAATGCTATTGAAATACATTTTGTAAAACTATCAATACAGATATATACCATATTCTTGCATTAGAAAACTATTTTCACATTGATCTTAAAGAATTAATGCAATCTACAGATTCAAAGTATTTATTTTTCTTATTCATGGTCTGTACCTAGAGGATAATGATCCGCACCAAATTGCTCCATAGGTCTCCAGAGTTTCCTTAGATGAGCAGCCACTCAGGGCGTAGTGATGATAGCGCATAGTGATTACACTCATGGCAGGTGATTACAGCACTAGTGGGAAAGCCAGCTACCCAAGTATGTTTAAATCTTCTATTCACAACCCTTCTGCTTATACCATTGGCTAAAGCAAGTTACAGAGCCAAAGCCAAAGACAAGTAATGGGGAAGTACGGTCACTTCAAGGTGGAGGAAAGAAGTGAATATTGCTGAACAATAATCCAATTTGTCAAATCTAGTAAGGAAATTTGATCCTAGGAAGATACCCTATAGAAATGGGTGACCATGTACACCAGGATATATGTTGCGGTAAGCTAGATAATAGCCCGCAAAGATGACCAATTCCTAAGCCCCAGGACCTGTGAATATGTTACCTCACATGGCAAAAGAGATTTGGTAGATCAAGGATTTGGGGATGGGGAGATTATCCTGGATTATCTGGGGCAGCCCGTTGCAATCACAAGTGTCTTTTTAAGAGGAAGACAGAGGGAAATCTGACTACAAGAGACGGATGGCAATGTGATGAAAGAAGCAGAGATTGTAATGATGTGGCTAGAAGCCAAGGAATGCCAGAATTCTCTAGAAGCTGAAAGATGGAATAGAATTCTCCCCAGAACCTGTGGAAGAACATGGCCCTGGCCACTCATTTTTGATTTCTGATCTCCAAAACTATAATATAATAGATTTGTATTGTTTTAAATCACCTAGTTTGTGGTAATTTTTTACAGTGGCAACATGAAAATAATATACATGTCATAAAAATATTCATGTCAGCACTGCAACAGCTAAAACTAGAAACATCTCAAATGTCCATCAAACATAGAATAAATAAATTGTATTTGCATATTATAGAATACTGTACAAAACTAAACATGTATGAACTAGAGCTATATGAAACAACTTGGATGAATTCTAAATATATAATATTGTTAAAAGACGCCACACATTACAAAAAGCATACTGGATGATTCCATTTATATAAAGTTCAAAAATAGACAAATTAAGCATATAATTTAGGGATGCATACTTAAATAATGAATCTATATAAAACACACAAAAAGATTACTATGATACCTGTTTTTGAAACACCACACACACATACACACACACACACACACACACACACACACACACACAGCATTTACCATGAGTAAGTGAAGTTAAGCTAGTTGTGAGTGGTGGTCCTAGGGGTGGAGGTGGGTCTGGGTGCCTGCAATCTTCTGTTTCTTGAGCTTCACTGTGAATACCTGTTGGTTCACTTTGTAACAATATGCACAATAAAAATTTTCCCGTTTTAACAAATGAAGACAGAAGGAAGCAAGGACGATTTCTAAGCAGATTTGCAGACTTTACATCTTACCTTGTTTCAGGTAATGGATCACCTTGTTAAATAACAAGGTATTGGACTGTGATCATTGCCATTTGTTTTGCACGAGAAAGAAAAATCAGTGCATGGTGATTCTCAGGCCTTCTGTAGGGGTTTTTTTGTCAGGGTTGTGTTCCCTGTCAGATGGCATCACTGAGACTGTTACCAGGGCACTCAGTAAATCCCTGGGTACATTCTGATACCAGGTCAATTTCCTTCTGTATGGGGCAGGGCCTATGCTTGTTTTATTTGCCACTGTATACACAGTGTGTAGCACATAGAAGGCCCTCAGATATTTTCTCATGACTGATTTTCTGTGTACCAGGAATTGGTTAACTTGCTTACCTCATTTGCTGCTGTTCTTTGCCTGACTGGGGTTCCGGCAAAGAATTGATGTTATATGTTTTCTTCCTTATTCTTGAAAGAAACACACTACTGTAAGGTTTTGGTTTGTCTTAGTTTGGAACCCCTCCCAATTAGATCTTGAAAAAAGGATTTGCAATTTATGTGGGAGATGATCCCAGGAAAACTGGTAAGGGAATAGGGCACTGAGATAGGGAATTGAAGTCAGCCCATATACGGTTTTATAGGAAACAAAATACTACTGGGTGTAACTGGAGTATGATGCCTCAGTGGTACTCCCTGGGAGGGTTTAGGGAACTGAGATTTGCATACACCAACTACTGTCCGATATTGGTGTGGACTTGTGCCCAGGGCTGCGATATTATCCCAGCATTTCTAGCATGCCATGCACAGGTGGGGAAAGCTGGCTCTGGTGGCCAGAATACCCTAAAAAAGGCAAGTGTTGGCATGACAATGGGAAGTCAGGCCAGCACAAAAGAGGTAAGAGCACAACAGTATGTGCAGACACCGGAGACATCTGCTCCAAGAGGCTTTTATAGATAACAGATGGGGATGATAAGCATCGAGAGAAGGGGGAAACCACAGCAGTAAATGTAACACGGAGCAGATTAAAACAGAAATAGAGTGATGCCCAACAGCCTGGAGGCTTCCTGGTCCTTTTGCTGTCAGTCTTTGTTTTTGTCTTATACTTTTTTGAATTTCTGGCTTACTCTTTCCCTATCTCTTCTGCATATAGTTTGTAGGCATGAAAAAGGTTATTGCGGATACTAATGATGAATTTGAATTTGGCTTTGCTGGAAAGACGCCATGAAAAGTCCTTTTCATCTCACTAAGAATCTCAGACTCTTCCTCTGTCTTCCCCCAAGGTGCCCTCTAGCTCTAAAATTTTATGAGACTAGGACAGACACCAGGACAATAATGGCCAAATTAATGTAGTTGTTATGGATGTCATAAAATATGGGCTCCACACATTAACAATCTGTACTAATAACATTGAGAGTAAGTTTATGCCTATGATCTTAAAGACCTTCACTTACTATTGGATGATTTTGTGTTCTAGGTAAACTTCCACTTTTACACCCACGTACAGATCCCAAAAGATACACTTTAAGAGGCATTAGCAACACTTTATTGACTATATTAACTGACAACTCTGGTTAAGAAATAAAAAGAAACAGTAATGTTTTCTTCGATAACTTCATTTTTTAAGTATTTATAAATATAAACTGCATTTCATTCAGTTTTTCTTTTCCACTAGTTGGAATTATAATTAAAACATGTTAAAGTTCTTCATACTCAATCATACAATTCCTCTTAAAAAATGGCCAATCAAATGCAGTAACTTATCTGGGCACCTCCTTTGCCAGGATGTGTACTGAATATTTTGCTTCTCCCTCCTTAAGACACTGAGAACAAAAGTTATTGGAAACACGTATTAGTTTTGCTTTTTTTTTTTTTTTTTTTGAGACAGAGTCTCACTCTTTTTGCCCGGGCTAGAGTGAGTGCCGTGGCATCAGCCTAGCTCACAGCAACCTCACATTCCTGGGCTCAAGCAATCCTTCTGCCTCAGCCTCTGGAGTAGCTGGGACTACAGGCATGTGCGACCATGCCCGGCTAGTTTTTTCTATATATTTTTAGTTGTCCAATTAATTTCTTTCTATTTTTAGTAGAGAGCGGGTCTTGCTCTTGCTCAGGCTGGTCTCGAACTCCTGAGCTCAAACAATCCGCCCGCCTCGGCCTCCCAGAGTGCTAGGATTACAGGCGTGAGCCGCACCCGGCTGCTCTTTTTTATATATACAAAAAAGTCCAAAACTCCCTGTGGAATTCCTTTATCTTTCTAGGTTGAAATAAAGTGAATAAGATTTTTGTTTTTTTATTTTTTTAAGTGTGTGATCCGGTCAGCAAAGATTCCCGCTGGCACGTTACATCTTTTCCTCGAAGTTGATTACGTGGCACAGTCCACGGTCTGCCTTGACTTCATCAATTCCCGTTTCAGTTGTTCAAAGCACACAAACATAATGACGTTCCAGGATGCGAGTCGCAAGAAGGAAGGTACAAATCTAGAAAAGTGCACGTCACCATTCTATTAGTTTGTTTGTAATTCTTAAAGCTATTGTAGCACAGGCAGTGTATGCCTCTCATGTTGACACTCCTCAAATGAAGACACTTAAAAGTACCTATTCTTCATCTTTCCCTCCTCTGCCAGAAATGAGGTTTCCTCTAGATATTCTATACTCCTTCAAAACAGCAAAACCAGATGATCGCATCTATACAAATCCATAAACATCCTTCACTCCGACCAACCCAAAGCTTATCTTTTTTCTGACGTGGGCTTTTTCAAAAAACTCTTTTCTTCTTTTTTGAGAGGAGGGGAAAATTTTGATTTTGTTTTGCTTTGCAGAATGGGAGGTAGGAAACTATTAAAAGAGAAAGTAAAGGCCGAGGGGGGTGGATCGCTCAAGGTCAGGAGTTCGAGACCAGCCTGAGCAAGAGTGAGATAGACCCCATCTCTACTAAAAAATAGAAAGAAATGATCTGGACAATTAAAAATATATATATAGAAAAAATCAGCCGGGCATGGTGGCGCATGCCTGTAGTCCCAGCTACTTGGGAGGCCGAGGCAGAAGGATCGCTTGAGCCCAGGAGTTTGAGGTTGCTGTGAGCTAGGCTGATGCCACGGCACTCACTCTAGCCTGGGCAACAGAGTGAGACTCTGTCTCAAAAAAAAAAGAAAGTAAGAGGAAAAAGCAAAGAAGTGATAGGTAAGTGGACCATATTCCAGAATCAAGAAATCAGTGCTGTCTCAATCTTGGCAATTCTTGTCCTGAGAGAAAGTGTCAAGTGTTTTAATGGTTTTTGTTTTGATTATTTTTAAGAATTCTTCCAAACTGTGCAGACCAAATGATTGATTTTGAATGCCTATTTGCAGCAATGAAATGTTCCAGGAGAAAAAGATGTCATCAGTTAAATCTGCCTTGCAGAGATTTTTTTTTTTTTAACCTAGGCTATAAATTCAAATCAAAGAATGTTTTTCACCAGGTCTCTGAACATGGTTCTCTTGAATCCCAGATGTGTGTGTCTGTGTGTGTGTGGGGGGGAGTTATTGGGAAAAAATATAAATAATATAATATTTATCATTTTAGCCACTTTTAAATGTACATTTCATTAGCATTAAGTACATTCTCACTGTGCATAGCCATCATCACCATCCATCTTCAGAACGTTTTTAGCCACCCTAAACAGAAACTCTGCACCTATTAAACAATAACTCCCAATTTCCCCTACTCCCAACCCCTGGTAGCTTCTATTCTACTTTGTGTCCTTATGAATTTGACTATTCTAGGTACCTCATTTAAGTAGAATCATACAGTATGTGTCCTTTTGCTTATGGCTTATTTTACTTAGCATAACATTTCGAGGTTCATCCATGTTGTAGTATGTCTCTCCCAAAAGGTTTTTAAATTTGAAAAAAATAAAATTATTGTTAAATGGTTAATGGTTTAATAACTGGTATGTCCATTTTAAGTTAATTTTGCAATGCATTTCATTTGTAATAATGCATCATAAATACAGATTATGGTGAATTGGAACTTTTTATATAATGTGTATAGAACATTCATGCTTATTTTATAAGGATTGAGGCCTTGTCTTACAATTTAAAGGGTTACAGAATTTTATTATTTAACCACTGGTGTAATTCTTATTGAATATATCCACAAATTAGCGGATATATTTTCTTAGGAAGGTAGTTTCCAATATAATATAATATTGCATTATGGGAAAATATGCTCTAACACTACTACATAATAGTAGTGTTTAGGTGAGTGTAATAATTACCCAAACTACATAATTTTCTGAATCACTTTTCTACATTGGTGGCAATGACTTTTTCCTAGTTTTGCTTTAATATAGTTTTAAAAATTGAGTCCATCAAATTAAAATGGTGAAAAAATAAAATCTTGTTTTTTCATAGCTCTCTAGTACGCATTCCCTCTGCTTTTAGTTCTTCTGCCCAGAGAAAGCAAAATACTGTCTATGTTTCTAATAGATTGTGAAATCATAGAACTTCCAGTGGAAAGGGCACTGATTTCCAATGAGCCTTTGATCAAGGTTGGGAAAATTTTAATATCACAACTTTTTATTTTCTGACACAGTGCAATTGGTGAATTTGGGGCAAGGAAAGGTCAACACCAGTATACTGCATATACTAAGGCTGGTACGCTAAATGTCAATTGTTTAGATGAGGCAGTGTCCGTCCCAAAGCACACGGACACCCTGAACACATTATAGATACAGAAGATCAGATCTTACCCTTTGAAAAAAGCTGTTGGTCCTTCCTTAGTGAACATTGTCACTGCACAATTGGGCACACTTGTGTACTGTCCTGGTGGAGAATTAACAAATCTGGTTTTCACCACATCCACTGGGGAGGACAGAAGTGTTGT
>CAUYSK010111863.1:0-10612 GCA_963575035.1 Avahi laniger
AATCTAACCCTAACCCAAACAGTAAATCCTAAACCTAACCCTAACCCTAACACTAAACGTAATCCTAATCCTTACTCTAAACCTTAATATAACCCTAACACTAACATTAACCTTAACAATAACCCTAACACTATCCCTAACACTAAACCTGACCCTAACCCTAACCCTAATCCTAACTCTAACCCTTAACCTAACACTAACCCTAAAGAAAACCATAACGCTAACACTAAGCGTAACACTAAACCCTAACACTACCCTATCCCTAACACTAACCCTAACCCTAACCCTAACCTAAATCTAACCCTAACCCAAACAGTAAATCCTAAACCTAACCCTAACCCTAACACTAAACCTAATCCTAATCCTTACTCTAAACCTTAACCTAACCCTAACACTAACATTAACCTTAACAATAACCCTAACATCATCCCTAACACTAAACCTAACCCTAACCCTAACCCTAATCCTAACTCTAAACTTTAACCTAATCCTGACCCTGACCCTACTCAAACCCTAACTCTTACACTAATTCTAACTCTAAAGTTTAAACTAACCCTAACCCTAACCCTAACCCTAATGGTAATCGAACCCTAAGCCTAACACTAACCCTAAAATAACGCTAACCAAAAACCTAACCCTAACCCTAACACCAGCCCTAAACCCTAACCAGAACCCTAAACCTAACCTAACCCTAACGCTAACCCTAACCCTAACCCTGACCCTAACCATAAACCTACCATAGCAGTAATCCTAAACCGAACGCTAACCCTAGTCCTATGTGTCAACCTCAATCTAACCCTAACTAATGCTACTCCTAAACCGTAACCCTAACACAAACTCTCATGCTAACCCTAACCCTAGCTCTAACCCTAACCCTAACCTAACCCGAACCCTCACGCTCAACCTCACCCTCACCCTAACCCTAACACTAATCCAAACCCTAACCCTAGCCATAGCCCTAGACCTAACCCTAGCCCTAACACTGACTCTGACCCTAATCCTAAGCCTAACCCTAACCCTAACCCTACCCTAACACTAACCCTAACCCTAACCCTAATCCTAACCCTTATCATAACCCTAAACTTAATGCTGGACCTAACCCTAATCCTAACCCTTATCTTAGCCCTAAACTTAATGCTAGACCTAATACTAAAACAAACCCTACACTAACCCCTAATCCTAACCATAACCCTACACTAACCTTACTCTAACCATCACCCTAACCCTAACCCTAACCCTAACCATAACCATAACCCTCACCCTCACCCTAATCCTAAACCTAACCCTAACCCTAATCCTCACACTCACCCTCACCGTCTGCCAAGCCCTAACACTAAATCTAAGCCTAGCCCTAGCCCTCAACCTTACACTAGCCCTAACCCTAGCCCTAAACCTAACCCTAACACTAGCTCTAACACTAACCCTAACCCTAACCCTTATCCTAGACCTAAACCTAACCCTAACCCTATTCCTCACACTCACCATCATCCACAGCCTAACTCTAAACCTAATCCTAGCTGTTGGCCTAGCCCTAATCCTAAACTTAACCCTAGCCCTAGCCCTAACCCTAACCCTAGCCATAACCATAAACCTTGGCGTAAACATAGAACTAGCCCTAGCCCTGATCCTAGCCCAAAACTAACCACAGCCGTAACCCTAGCCATAACCCTAAAACTAGTTCTAGCCCTAACCCTAATCCTAACACTAACCCTAAGCCTCACCCTCACCATAACCCTAACCCTAACCCTAATCCTAACCCTCAGCCTCACCCTCACCATAACCCTAACCATAACCCTAACCTTTACCATCACCCTTAAACTAACCCTAACGCTAACCCTAACCCTAACTCTAAACCTCAACCTAACCCTAACCCTAATCATAACCCTAACCCTAGCCCTAACCATAGCCCTAACACTAAACCTAACCCTACCTCTAAAACTAAACCTAAACCTAACCCTAAACCTAACACTAGCCCTAACAGTAACACTAACTCTAACACTAACGCTAACCCTAACCCCCACCCACACCCTAACCCTAACCCAAACCATAACCCTAACCCTCATTCTCACCCTCGAGCTAACCCCAACCCTAGCCCTCACGCTTACCCGAGCTCTAACCCTAGCCCTAACACTAACCCTAACCGTAGCCCTAATCATAACCCTAACCCTAACCCTAACTCTAACCCTCACCCTAACCCTTACCCTAACCCTAACCCTAAATCTCACCCTCACCCTCACCCTCACCCTAACTCTAATGCTAACCCTATTCCAGGCCAATACCCTAAACCTAATCCTAGCCCTATCCCTAACCCTAGCCCTAACCCTAGCCCTAGTCCTAAACCTGGTCCTAGCCCTAATCGTAACAATAACCATATACCTAGCCATAACCCTAAACCTAACCCTAACCCTAGCAAAAGCCCAAACACTCACCCTAACCCTAACTCTAACCTTTCACCCTAACCCCTCACCTTAAGCCTAACCCTAACCCTAAGTCCCACACTAAACCTAACCCTAACTGTAACCCTAACACTACCCTAACCCTAACTCTAACCCTAACCCTAACACATAACCCGTAATCCCTACCCAAACTCTAAACCTAACCCTAACCCCAACCCTAAAACCAACCCCAATGCCAAACTCAAACCCAACACCAACCATAACTCTAACCCCAACCCAAACCCGATCCCCAAACACAAGCCCAAACCTAACCCTAAACGTAACCATAAACCTCACCCTAACCCTAACCCTAACCCTACCCTAAACAGCCATAAGCATAACCCTATCCCCAACCCTAAACCTAACCCTAACACTAACCCTAACCCTAACCTAACACTAACCCTAAACAAAAACATAACCCTAACACTAACAATAACACTAAACACTAACACTACCCTAACCCTAACACTAAGCCTAACCCTAACCTAACAGTAACACTAATGCAAACCCTTAACCCTAACCCTAACCCTAACACTAACCCTAACTCTAATTCTAACTCTAAACCTTAACCTAACCCTAACCCTAACACTAACCCTAACAATAACCCTAACCCTGTCCCTAACACTTAACCTAACCCTAACCCTAACCCTAATCCTAACTCTAAACTTTAACCTAACCCTAACCCTGACCCTACCCTAACCCCAACCCTAACCCTAATTCTAACTCTAAACTTTAAACTAACCCTAACCCTAACCCTAACTTTAATGCTAATCAAAGCCTAAACCTAACCCTAATCCTAACCTAACTCTAAACAAAAACTTAACAATAACCCTAACATTAACCCTAAACCCTAACCATAACCACAAACATAACCTAACCCTAAACAAACCCTAACCCTAACCCTAAACTTCACCCTCAGCCTAACCCTAACCCTACCCCTAGCCCTATCCATCGCCGTAACCCAAGCCCTAGCTCAAGCCCTAACCCTAACATAACCCTAAACCCTAACCCTAACCCTAAACCTAATCCTAACCCTCACCCTCACACTAACGCTAACCCTCACCCTAAACCTAATCCTAACCCTAAACCTAACACTAACTCTCACCCTCACACTAACCCTAACCCTCACCATCACCCTAACCCTAACACTAACGCTAACACTCACCCTAACCCTAAACCTATTGTAACCGCAAACCTAACCCTAACCCTAACCCTGACACTCACCCTCACCCTTACCCTAACCCTATCCCTTACCCTAAACCTAAGCCTTACCCTAGCCCTAACCCTAGCCCTAACGCTAACCCTAACGCTAACCCTAACACTAATATTAATCCTAATCCCAATCCTCACCCTAACCCTAACCCTAACCCAAACGCTGACCCTAACCCTCACACTCACCCTAACCCTAACCCTTACTCTAAACCTAAGCCTAACCCTAGCCATAACCCTAGCCCTAACGCTAACCCTAACCCTAACACTAACACTAACCCCTAACCCTAACCTTAACCCTAACCCTAATTCTAATCCTAAATCCAATCCTCACCCTAACCCTAACCCTAACCATAACCCTAAACCTAAACCTCACCGTAACTCTAACCCTAATCCTAACCCTAACCCTAATCCTCACCCTCAACCTCAGCCAAGCCCTAACACTAAACCTAAGCCTAGCCATAGCCTTCACACTTACACTAGCTCTAACACTAGAACTAAACCTAACCCTAACCCTAGCCCTAACACTAACCCTAACCTTAACCCTAATACTAGACCTAAACATAACACTAACCCTAACCTTAACCCTAATCCTCACCCTCACCCTCACCCTCAGGCAAGCCCTAAAACTAAACCTAAGCCTAGCCCTAGCCCTCAACCTTACACTAGCCCTAACCCTAGCCCTAATCCTAACTCTAACCTAGTTCTAACACTAACCCTAACCCTAACCCTTATCCTAGACCTAACCCTAAACCTCACCCTCACCATGAACCTAACCCTAATGCTAACCCTATCCCAGGCCAATACTCTAACCCTAACCCTAGCCCTAGCCATAACGCTAAACCTAGCCCTCACCGTAACCCAAACCTTAACCCTACCCTAGTCCTAGCTGTAAACCTAACCCTATCCCTAGCCCTAGCCCTAACCCTGGCCCTAACCCTAGCCCTAGCCCTAATCCTGGCGCTAGCCCTAACCATAACACTAACCCTATCCCTAGCCATAACCCTAACCCTAACCCTAGCCCTAGCCATAACGCTAATCTAGCAATAGCCCTAACGCTAAACATAACCCTAACCTACCCCTAACTCAAACCCTCACCCTAACCCTAACCCTAACCTTTCACCCTAACCCCTCACCTTAACGCTAACCCTAACTCTAAGTCCCACACTAACCCTAACCCTAACCCTTAACTGTAACCCTAACTCTACCCTAACCCTAACTCTAACCCTAACACTAACACCTAACCAGTAATCCCTACCCAAACTCAAAACTTAACCCTAATCTCAACCCCAAACCCAACCTCAAAGCCAATCCCAAACCCAACCCAAACCCAAACCCCATCCCCAAACACAACCCCAACCCTTACTCTAAACGTAACCCTAACCCTGAACCCGACCCCGATCCCGACTCCGACCCCGACGCCGACCCTAACCCTAACCCTAACCCTAACCCGCCATAAGCCTAACACTAACTCCAATCTTAAACCTAACCCTAACCCTAATCCTAACCTAACACTAACCCTAAACAAAAACGTAACCCTAACACTAACCGTAACACTAAACACTAACACTACACTAACCATAATACTAACCCTAACACTAATCTAACTGTAACACTAACGCAAACCCTTAACCCTAACCCTAACCCTAACCCTAACACTAACCCTAACCCTAACCCTAAAAATAACCCTAAACCTATCCCTAACACTTATCCTAACCCTAACCCTAGCCCTAATCCTAACTCTAAACTTTAACCTAACCCTAATCCTGACCCTACCATAACACTAACCCTACCCTAATTCTAACTCTAAACTTTACTCTAACCCTAACCCTAACACTAACTTTACTGCTAATCAAAGCCAAAGCCTAACTCTAATCGTAACCTCTCTATAACCAAAAACCTAAATCTAAACCTAACATTACCCTAAACCCTAACCATAACCATAAACCTAACCTAACCCTAAACGAACCCTAACTCTAACCCTCATCCTCACCCTCACCCTAACCCTAACCCTACCCCCAAACCTAGTCCTAGCCCTAACCCTAGCCCTAGCCCTAACCCAAGCCGTAGCCCTAGCCGTAACCCCAGCCCTAGCCCAAGCCCTAACCCTAACCCTAACCCTAACACTAACCCTAACCCTAATCCTAACTCTAAATCTCAACCTAACCCTAACCCTAATGCTAACCCTAACAATAACCCTAACCCTATCCCTAACCCTAATCCTAACTCTAAACTTTAACCTAACCCTAACCCTGACCCTACCCTAACCCTAACCCTAATTCTAACTCTAAACTTTAAACTAACCCTAACCCTAACCCTCACTCTCACTCTAACCCTAACCCTAACCGGAAAACTCACTGTAACCCTCACTCTCACCCTCACCCTTATCCTAAGCCTAACCCTAACCCTTGTCCTCACACTAAACCTCACCCTAACCCTAACCCTATTCGTAACCCTAACCCTAGCCCTAACCATAGGCCTAACCCTAACCCAAACCCTAGCTCTAACGCTAACCTTAAACCTAACCTTAACCCTAACCCTAACCCAACTCTAATTCTAACTCTAAACCTTAACCTAACCCTAACGCTAACTCCTAACCCTAATTATAAACTGTGACCTAAACGTAACCCTAACCCTAACCCTAACACTATCCACACCCTAATCCTACACCAACCCTGAATCCTAACCCTAACCATTATGCTAAGCCAAACCCTAAAGCTAAACCTAACCCTAATGTTTTCTCTAGACCTTAACGTAAACCTAATGCTAAGCCTAACCCTAATCAAACTCTAAATCATAACCTAACACTAACCCTAAACAAAAACATAACGCTAACACTAACCGTAACACTAAAGCCTAACACTACCCTAACCCTAACACTAACCCTAACCCTAACCTAACTCTAACCCTAACCCAAAACCTAAATCCTAAACCTAACCCTAAGCTTAACATTAAAACTAATCCTAATCCTTCATCTAAACCTTAACTTAACCCTAACACTAACATTAACCTTAACAATAACCCTAACACTATCGCTCACACTAAACCTAACCTTAACCCTAACCCTAATCCTAACTCTAAACTTTAACCTAATCTTGACCCTAACCCTACCCGAACCCTAACCCTAACCCTAATTCTAACTCTAAACTTTAAAATAACCCTAACCCTAACCCTAATGCTAATCGAACCCTAAGCCTAACCCTAACCCTAACCTAACGCTAACCAAAAACCTAACCCTAACCCAAGCCCCATGCCCAAACACAGCCCCAACCCTAACCCTAAACGTAACCCTAACCCTCAGCCTAACGCTAACCCTAACCCTGAATCCGACCCCGACCCCGACTCCGACCCCGATGCCGACCCTAACCCTAACCCTAACCCTAACACGTCATAAGCCTAACCCTAACTCCAATCCTAAAACTAACCCTAACCCTAACCCTAAACTAACACTAACCCCAATCAAAAACATAAACCTAACACTAAGCGTAACACTAAACACTAACACTACCCTAACCCTAACACTAACCCTAACACTAATCTAACTGTAATACTAACGCAAACCGTAAACCCTAACCCTAACCCTAATTCTAAACTTTAACCTAACCCTAATCCTGACCCTACCCTAACCCTAACACTAATCCTACTTCTAACTCTAAACTTTAAACTAACCCTAACCCTAACCCTAACTTTAATGCTAATCAAAGCCGAAGCCTAACCCTAATCGTAACCTAATCTAACCAAAAACCTAACCCTAACCCTAACATTACCCAAAACCCTAACCATAACCATCAACCTAACCTAATCCTAAAGGAACCCTAATCCTAACCCTCAACCTCACCCTCACCCTAAACCTAACCCTAACCCTAACCCTAGCCCTAGCCCTAACCCTAGCCCTAGCCGTAACCCTAGCCCTAGCCCAAGCCGTAACCCCAGCCCTAGCCCAAGCCCTGACCCTAACCCTAACCCTAACCCTAACCTAACACTAACCCTAACAAAAACATAACGCTAACACCAACCGTAACACTAAACATTAACACTACCCTAACCCTAACACTACCCTAACCCTAATCTAACTGTAACACTAATGCAAACCCTTAACCCTAACCCTAACCGTAACCCTAACCCTAATCCTAACCCTAACCCTAACCCTAACACTAACGCTAACCCTAATCCTAACTCTAAAACTTAACCTAACCGTAACCCTAATACTACCCCTAACAATAACCCTAACCCTATCCCTAACACTTAACCGAACCCTAACCCTAACCCTAATACTAACTCTAAACTTTAACCTAACCGTAACCCTGACCATACCCTAACGCTAACCCTAATCCTAATTCTAACTCTAAACTTTAAACTAACTCTAACCCTAACCCTAACTGTAATGCTAATCAAAGCCTAAGCCTAACCCTAATCCTAACCTAACTCTAACCAAAAACCTAACCCTAACCCTAACATTAACCCTAAACCCTAACCATAACCATAAACTTAACCTAACCCTAAACTAACCCTAACCCTAACCCTCACCCGCACTCTCACCCTTAACCTAAGCCTACCCGTAACCCTATCCCTAGCCCTAACCCTAGCCCAAGCCCTAGCCCTAGCCTTAGCCATAAACCCAGCCCTAGCCCAAGCCCTAACCCTAACCCTAACCCTCACCCTACCCTCACTAACCCTATCACTCTCTTTCACACTGACCCTCATCCTCATGCTCACTCTCACCCTCAACTTCACCCTCCACATGACCCTGACACTGACCCTCACCCTCACTCTCACCATAACCACTAACCCTAAACCTAACCCCTGACCCTGATTCTGACCCTTACCATGACCCTAACGCTAACCCTGACCCTAACCATAATCCTAACCCTAAGCCTAAACCCTAACCCAAACCCTAAACCTAAACCTAACCCTCAACCTGACACTAACCCTAACACTCACCTAAACCTAATCCTAATCATAATCCTAACCCTCACCCTAACCATAACCCTCACCCTAAACGTAACCCTAACCCTAAACCTAACCCTATTCCTCACACTCACACTAACACTAACCCTCACCATCACCCTAATCCTAACACTAACCCTAACACTCACCCTAACCCTAACCCTAACGTAACTCCAAACCTAACCCTAACCCTAACCCTAACCCTCTCCCTAACCCTCACCCTAACCCTAACCCTTACCCTAAACCTAAGCCTCACCCTAGCCCTAACCCTAGCCCTAACGATAACCGTAACCCTAACCCTAGCGCTAACCCTAACACTAACCCGTAACCCTAACCCTACCCTAACCCTAATCCTAATCCTAATCCTAATCCTCACCCTAACCCTATCCCTAACCATAATCCTAACTCTCACCCTCACCTTAACCCTAAACCTAAACCTCACCATAACTCTAACCCTAATCCTAACCCTAACCCTAATCCTCACCCTCACCCTCACCCTAATCCAAGCCCTAACACTAAACCTAAGCCTAGCCCTAGCCCTCACACTTACACTAGCCCTAAACCTAGCCCTAAACCTAACCCTAATCCTAGCCCTAACACTAACACTAACCCTAACCCTAATCCTAGACCTAAACCTAACACTAAGCCTAACCCTAACCCTAATCCTCACCCTCACTCTCACCCTCACCCTCAGCCAAGCCCTAACACTAAACCTAACCCTAGCCCTAGCCCTAAACCATACACTAGCCCTAAACCTAGCCCTAACCCTAACCCTAACCCTAGCTCTAACCCTAACTCTAACCCTAACCCTAGTCCTAGTCCTATATTTAACCCTAATGCTAGCCCTAGCCCTAACCCTGGCCAAACCCTTAACCCTAACTCTAACCCTAAGCCTCACCCTCACCCCAACCATAACCGTAACCCTATCCCTAGCCTTAGCCCTAACCCCAGCCCTAGCTCTAGTCTTAGTCCTAGCCCTAGCCCTAACCCTAACCACAGCCCTAGTCCTAGCCCTAACTCTGGCCCTAGCCCTGACTGTAACACTAACCCTAGCCCTAGCCCTAATCCTGGCCCTGTCCATAACCCTAACTCTAACCCTAACCCTCATCCTCATCCCAACCATAACCCTAAACCTAACCCTAGCCCTAGCCCTAACCCCAGCCCTAGCTCTAGTCCTAGTCCTAGCCCTAGACCTAACCCTAAACTTAGCCCTAGCCCTAGCCCTAACCTTGGCCCTAGCCCTAACTGTAACACTAACCCTATCCCTAGCCATAACCCTAAACCTAACCCCAGCCCTAGCCCTAATGCTAAACCTAGCTGTCACCCTAACCCTAACCCTAACTCTAACTCTAGCAATAGCCCTAAGCCTAAACCTAACCCTAGACCTATCCCTAATCGTAGCCCTAACACTAACCCTAACGCTAATGCTCACCCTCACCCTCACCCTCATCCTAACCCTAACCCTAACCCTAACCCTAGCCATTGGCCTAGACCTAACCCTATACCTAACCCTAGACCTAGGGCTAACCCTAACCCTAGCCGTAAACCTAAACCTAGGTCTAACAATAGCTCTAGCCCTAGCCCTGGCCCTAGCCCAACCCTAACCCTAGCCCTAGCCCTAGCCCTATCCCTTGCCCTAGCCCTATCCCTAACCCTAAAACTAGATCTAGGCATAACCCTAAAACCAAACCTAATCCTCAGCCTCATCCTCACCCTAAACGTAACCCTAACCCTAACCCTAACCCTCACCCTAACCCTAACCCTAAACCTAACCCTAACCCTAACGCTAACCCTAACTCTCACTCTAACCCTAACCCTAACCCGAAAACTCACTGTAACCCTCACTCTCACCATCAACCATACCCTAACCCTAACCCTAAACTAAACCTCACCTTAACCCTAACCCTAATTGTAACCCTAACCCTAGCCCTAACCATAGCCCTAACCCGAACCCTAACCCTAGCTCTAACGCTAACCCTAAACCTACCCTAACCCTAACCCTTACCCAACTCTAGTTCTAA
>CAUYSK010111864.1:0-14630 GCA_963575035.1 Avahi laniger
GTCCCAGCTACTCGGGAGGCTGAGGCAGTAGGATTGCTTGAGACCAGGAGTTTGAGGTTGCTGTGAGCTAGGCTGACGCCACGGCACTCACCCCAGGCAAGAGAGTGAGACTCTGTCTCAAAAAAAAAAAAAAAAAAAAAAGCACCTTCTTTTTAGAGTTGTTGAGAATTAAGTGACATAATACTAGAAAAAGGCTTAGCATACTGCTCAATGTTGCAAGCTCTTTTTAAATTCCAGAGTCTGGTCCCTGAGTCCACAGCCCATCTGCCCAGAGGCAGGGAGCTGCAGAGGTGATCCACCGCGCCTTAAGGATGAGGGCTTGGCTCAGGGAGGGAAAGTGAGTTGTGCAAGTTCCCAGTGGAAGTTAGCAGGGTTGTGGGGCCATGAACCCAGGAATTCTAACTCCTAGCCCTACCTGTGCTCTCCCCATCAGATTCTTTGGGTGGGGAGTAAGGGCCCAGATGGGAAGGAAGCAGATCCTACCTTTCCCGAGGCAATCATCCGGGTGAGGCCTCCAGGCCCTTCCTCCTGCAGGGCAGCAGGAAGTTGAGGGCAGACCTTCAGGTCTTATGAGAGGACTTCCTGACACCAACAGCAACTGAAAAGAGGAGAAAGAAAGCTGGGAAGACATTCTTAAGCCCAGAAGATGTATCTGTATTGCCTCGTGGGGAGCACTTATGTAGAATGCCTCCACCCTCTCTCCTGGGGCTCACTGGCCCAGAGCAGAGGGGTCTGTGATTGGGTGACACTGCTTCTCATGTAGTGCCCCTTCCCAGGTCATTGCCCTCCTCCCAGCCCTGCCACCACCCCGGTCCTGGCAGCACTTTCCCTCCCCTGACCCTGCCCTTTGTGCTGTGGTGCCACAGGTCAGGACATGGTGGCTTGGGAGAGGCAGCTGGTGGCACTGAGGGTGTTAGCGGGATTCCCTGGGCAGGAGAAAGGAAGTCTCTCCCCCACAGACTGGGGACAGGGAGGAGGCAGGTGCGGGGGATAGACGCACACACACCGAGGAAGAGCTGGTCCTGCTCACTGGGCTCCAGCCAAACTCCCCCGAGCTGGGCTGCCAGCTCCGCCCTCGCCAGCGCAAGCTGAACTCCCTGGAAGAGCCCATATGGGTGGGGACCCTTGTTCCTAATTGCTACTCCCTGCTTCCCCTGTAGTGGCTCCCACAGCCTCCAAAACTGCAGCAGGTGGAGGTCTTTCGAGAGGATGGCACCCCAAGGAAGCAGAAACCCAAAGACCCCAAACCCTGAGCACATACCCTTTCTGCTTAGATTGGAGATCTTGCTATCTATTGCTCCGTTTTTCCTCTCCTACCCACACAATTCCCTTGAATAGATGGTAAAAACTGAGGCAAAAAGTGGGTGGACCCCCACTGCCCACCCATTTCTTTCTAGAGCCAGGCCTGGGACCAAGGGGCCTGGCCACCCACAGCCCCTCCCCCTTCGTCCCTGCCAGTCCCTGTGGCTTTTTCCATCTGGCGAGTGGCAGGTTTGGGGGCCCTAGCCTGGTCTCCTCCCCTGTCTCCTGGGCAGTACCCTCAGGGGAGCCTCCGTGGGCTGAGCTCTCCCCAGTCTCAGCCTGGCAGCCCCCCTCACTCTCTGCTGCAGCCCCCCAGCTCCCGCCCCTGGGCTCCGGGACAGGGAGAGGGCTGAGGGGCTGGCTCTGCATGCTAATGTCCTGCCCATTGTCAAAGCCCTTTTGTGCCAGAGAGCTCCATTGAGGCGGCTCTGGGGCGGGCACAATGGGGGCTCTGTCCCCTAGTTCCCCCAAACAGTCACCTGCTTTCAGAGCCTCCCCACCCCCTTGCCCCAGTGTCCGGAGGGCCCAGAAAGCACCGGGGCTGGGAGGGAGGTGGAGGGGTGAGGGGGTGGGCCCAGAGCCAGGGGGATGGGCAGGAGTTGACCCCCTCACTCCCTGGGCAGGCTGTGGAGGGCACACAGAGGGGAGAGGCCCCCGGCTCCCAGGGCGGGGCAGTCCGTGGACACAGCTGGAATGCAGGTTCTGTGAGGCCGGAGGAGGGGAAGGGGCACTCGCAGCCTGCCCACTCCTCGGTTCCATGTGCCCAGCTTGGGCCCGTGGCTGCCCGCCTCTCCTGCTCCTCCCACCGCAGGGACGCCCTTGGGCTCACATATGCAGAGACACAGGCACACGCTCATCTATGCAGCTCCACACGCTGCTCCCGTACACGCATCCAAGCGGATGTGCTCAAACACAGCATGCGACCCAAGCTCACAGACCCGCACGCCCACGCCACGGTCCCCTGGCATATGCGCCTGCACACCTGCCCCCTGCCCGTCCTGTTCCCTTCCCTTTTGCACCCCCTCTGGCAGCCACAGGAGTCTCAGCACCGCCTCCCCCCATGCCCCGCTGCCCTCTGCTGCTCTGACACAGGTTATAACAAGTTTGCACTTGTTGTGACCTCAAGAATGTGGCCCTGGGGCGGGGAATGTCCCGCTGCTTCAGACCATACCTGCTTATACGTTAACCACGTTAACCACGGCACAGCCTCTGCTGAACTCTGAGCACGCTCCCCCACCCTCACCCCAACCACGAGGGAGTTAGGGGTGCCAGGACCTCCGCCCCAGAGCTCAGTCGAGTACACGGGACGGAGCTGTATGTGAATAACCAACCCCTCACCTGGCCTAGCACAGGTCCGATGTGACTGTGTTCTGCATTTGTCCAGGGCACACAGGTATACCCCAGCCCCTCGCCGCCCTGTGAGGCGGGTAGGACAGTTACCCTTTTCCCAGCAAGGCTTTGGGAGGGGAGGTGATGTGCCCCGGCAGTTGATGGCCAGGCTGGGACTAGAATGGAGGCCTCTTCCCTTTAGATTTTTATTCTCTTTCACTGTCTGTCTCTTGATGTCCCTGAGAAGACCCCACCTCACCCCGTGTGCAATTTTAACAGAGCTAGCTTTACTTGCCTTCCTTGGGAAGGAGGGGGGTGCAGAGGGGATGGGGTGGGGAGAAGCACAGCAGGTACAGAGACCTTAGACAGGCTTCTAGGTCTAGAAAGAACCTCCCAAGGTCCTTTGACCCTTATACTTCCTGTAGGCAGGGTGAGCCTACCTCCTTTCATTTCCTACCCTCCCGCTGACCCCACTCCTGCTACCGACTCTGGATCACTGGAGAGAGTAACCCCTCAGCCTTCTTAGCTAGGGTGTAGAGTTGGAGGTCTCGTCTCTGCCAATTACAAGTCCTTCGTTATGCCTTGCTCTGACCTTCCCAGCTAGTATCCTGTGTCTGTACAGGATCTCTAGGGGGTGTCTATACCTCTCCTATTCTTCTGGTCTGTAGCATCTTCTGGCAACCTGGAGCAGATGCCCTAGGAAGGAAATAGATGGGGCCCTCTGGGATCCCAGGCACTTGAGAGACCTGGGAGGTGGAAGGGGTCACAGTGGCAGAGACTCCATTAGATGGAGAACTAAGCTGATGCTGGCTCGCTAATCCACAAAGATTATTGAGTCTGATCTCCAGGATGTTTCCCTTACATCAGAATTGCGCAGAAGAACCTCTGGGCCCTTCTACTCCTTCTCCCCTCCCCTTATCTAGAACGCTTCCCCTCTGGGTTCTCCTAAGGCTGCCTCATCCATGTGTCTTCCTTCGTGCTGGGAGAAACCTCCCCCAGCCCTTGTATCCCAGTGTGATTCTTCTGCCTCCTGTCCGCTGTTGGAGAAAGAGGTCTGCCCAAAGCATAACTTCAACCCCTTGCTGTACTGGGGCTGTTAGATACTGTAAGAGACAGAGGACAGTGTCTCACCTCTGGATCCAGTTCTGCAGTCTTTGTGCCATTCCTATCCTCTCCTCCTCCTCAGTGAGGAGTGTGGATAAAGAATAAGTGGAGGGCGGGGGAGGGGTAGAGAGCTTGCCTCCTGGGGTGATGGGGACCCCCCTTAGAAGTCTCCGTGTGAGGGTCAGAGATTGCCTGGAACAGGAGGCCTGAGAAGAAGTTGAGATGACACCTGTTAGGGAAGGTGGCTCAATCCCCTGAATGTGGATTATACGAACAGAGTACCTGTGGGTCTCCATCTCCACCAAGGGTACAAAGAAGAAGAAATTGCTTAGGTAGCAGCAGGTAAATTTTGATTTAACTGGAAGAATTTCCCAGGCATAAGGCAGTACTAGGTGAAGGGGAGGGCCAGGAAGAGGTGGAGGGCTCACTCTCCCTGACAATAAGGAGAGTCCCCTCCCCCCGCCCCTTTTGTCACCTGTTGAACAAGGCCTGGGTGGCCTGGGAGATAGTTCCAATGACTCTCAGTTCTCTCTGGGCTGTGGGGTTTCCTGTGGTCTCAAAGGAACTTCCTTGACTATTTTCACAGCCCCCAGAGAGGGCATGATTGAGCCTGTCCCCTCGTGTGGACCTCACCATTTGCTATTTATTCTAACCCTTCTTACTAGCCCAGCACGAGGTGGTGCAGGGGTGAGGGAGACCCCTGAGACCTGCTGGATAGGAGAGCCAGCTCCAAAACACAAGAGGCCATGGCCGAGGCTGGATGGAGAATGAGCTCCATGGGTAATGAATTCTCCAAGGTCAGCTTCACACCAACCGGCACTTCAGGACCCCAGGGTCAAGAAAAGGATCTTGTAGGAAGAGAGAAATTGGGATGAGGAAGAAGGCCAGGGTTATTGCTCTGATTCTGATATTAAATAACATGGGCTACTGGCTAGCTGTGTGATCTTGGGAAAGTTACCCACATTTCCTAGGCTTTGGCTTCCTCTTCAGTAGAATGAAGGGATTGAATGGGATGATCATGGAGGGTCTCCTGGCAGGAACACTCTGACAGTACAGTAGCAAGATGACAAGCGCAGGCTTTGGTTTATGCAGGCCTGACTTCCGCTTGCAGTGCTGCCTCTTGCTAGCAGTCCTCCTGGGCAAGTTAGCTCACATCTCTAAGTCCAGTTTCCACATTGTTGATATGAGGGCTGCACCTGTTACCCACCTCCCAGGCAGGACAGGAGGAAGCGCTGCATGAACATTCAGCACGATGCCTGGCCCACAATAAGGGAAGTCCCTGGTACCCTGGGAACACAGATAGCCTTGCACACAGCCTGTACCAGGGGTGGGGTTATCCAGAAAGGCTTTCCAGAGAAAACGACATCTAAGCTGAGTCCTCAAGGAAGAGTAGAAATTAATCAAGCAAAGTAGGAGGGAAAGAGTGTTCCATTATTTGCAAAGAACTGTTGCTAAGAGAAGGCGTGATCTGTTCAAGAACTAAGAGACGTTTAGTGTGGATATAGTGCCTGTGTGAAGGGGGTGGAGAGGGGATAGAGAACACTGATGCTGGGAGGTCAGCAAGGCCAGATTACAAAGGACCTGTCATTCTCAGGGCTTCAGAGATGAGGTCCCCTCCACTTCCTCTCCGTCCTCTTTTTTCTACTTTTCTTTCTTCCTTTCTCCCAAGACTCATTCCTCTTGTCCTTGGTCACACGGGCACAAGGAAGCACTGGGCTCCCCTGGGAGGATCTGGCCAGTCCAGGGAGAAGCTTTAAGTTCAGAGCTGTCTGACTCTGGACCAGTTTTTGGCCCAAGACTGAAGTTTCTGCCTCTCTTCTTTCTAACTGTGAAAGAGGGATCTTCCTCCCACACAAGACCCTGGAATTCTTGCACCGAGGCACTCCTGCTTGTGTGCGCACGGTGGGCCCCGGTTTCCTCATCTGTCCCTCACTGTAGGGAGTAGGGAAAGTGTTGATGGGCTGGGAGTAAGGGCAGCTTGGAGTGAGCACCCAGGGACAAGAGAAAAGACTGCTGAGGAGACTAAGTTAGCGCCCCCAAGTGTTCAAAAGTTGAAACTTCAATGGGAAGCTCAAGGGAAAGACTTCCCCAAAACGAACCACATTGCGTTGCGCATATTGCAAACGGGCCTGAGACAGGAAAATGCAGGATGTAGAATATCAATCCTACAGGTGCTTCTAAGTCAAGAAATAGCAGGTACTAAGAAGGACGCAAAGATGAACAACACACAAGTTAAGAATCGGTGCAGAAGGGATTCTACAGTTTGGGAAGATGGGGATGGTCCTTCCTGGAGGGAGTGGGGTTTGTAAAATGACCCTTGTGGGCGCTGCTCCTGGAGTGCTTCCACACTGGGGTGACTCTTCTGCCTCCGCCTTCCCTCATACTACTTCTCAGAGCCTCCACCAACTAGGTCCAAGCCCTCCCTCACCAGTAGCCAACACAGCTTCTAAGTTCAAAGACAAGAAGTATAGAGAAGGGGCCTTCAGCTGGGATCTGGTCCGCCTCCCTGTCTTCTCTCGGGTGGAGAAGGCTGTCTGGCCTGGGGCTCCAAGGAGCAGGTCCCATCATCCCCTCTCTAGTTTCCCAGGCTCTGGTGGCATATCAGCTGACAGCTCAGTGGCTCACTGGCTTCCACCCCAAGAATCTTATCTCCTGTGGCCTGGCCATCCTGAGCCTTGAGAAGTCTGTCAGCTGCCCAGAGCCCCTGAGGCTGGGGGCAAGTGGATGGTGGGGGGATGAAGGTCAAAACTCAAGGAACTCCTCTCTATTCAGCATCCTCACCACACTCTCCCACCCCTCGGCAGGTTGACAGGGTTTGGGAGGAATTACAGGGAGGAGGGATGAAGACTAGTTGGTTGGAAGCCCCTCCAATTCTGGGGCTATAGTACGTCCTACTCTGCTGATCGGCATTGCCCTAGAGGGAGAAGTAGGGAGTGGATTAGCGTGAGCAGCGTGGAGCCCACCAAGGTGTGCAGAGGCAGAGGGAGGGAAAAGCCCACAGGACTTGGAGACACAGGTTCCGGCTGTGCCATTAAATAAATGCCAGCAAATGACTTTGCCTCTCTCAGCCTTAGTTTCTCTAATTCAGTAGATACTTTTCCTTTATGGGCAAAGTAGAACAATAATGATATCTTTATTTGCATAAAGGTATTACAGATTTCACATACTTTATCTCATATAATCCTGACTACACAATGGAAGGTTTTATTGCTTCCTTAGATGAAGAAACTGAGCCCTGGAGAGATGAAGAGATTGACTGAAGTTCCCATTGCTAGTAAATGACACAGACCAGGATGGCACCGTAGTGGGAAAGAAGAATAGATAGGGACGTTTGACTGTGACCCAGACATGCCAGGGTAACAAATTAGGTTTCCTTTGTTAGGCTAACTCCATTCGATTGAAAATGACTCTCTGTATTGCCACATTGAGAAAGATTCTGAGGCTCAGTTAAAACAGAAGTACTGTGATGACTTAGTGCTCTCTGCTAAGTGGCAGGGGGCGTGTGAGTGATGGCTTACATGCTGCAGGGTTGACATCCCTAGCCCAGAATCTCCCAGAGGCTTCAAGTCTAGTCCTTCCTCTATACTAATCAGCTAGATTAAATTCAAAGGTACCGGCTCAAAACGATGGCTGAGATATGGTCTCTGCCTTTGAAGAGCCCACAGTCAAAGGATGGTGTGGCAAAATGCCCCAGGAACATAGAGGGAAAGTAAATTTTTCTGCCTCGGAGCCTGGGGAAGGTGCCACAGTGGAGAGGACGCTGGGACAGGGCCTTGGAGGATGAAGAGGATTTGAAGGGAAGACAGCAGGTCTGGTAGGGAGCCGGGGGCTGGGATCACTCTGGGTAGAGCGGGACGCCTGAGCAAAGGCCTGGAGACAGGGAGTGGAGTGCAGGCCACGTTCCACATGGCTGGAGTATGGGCCACATGGGCGGAATGTCAAAGGGGAGGCTGTGAAAAGTAAGGTGGAGTCAGGTGGTGAAGGATTTTGAATGCTATGCCAAGAAGTTTGGGTTTCATCACCAAAGCCGTGGGAGCTCATTGAAGAACGTGAAGCTGAGCGGATGGGATGATGGGATGAGTGCTGTAGAAAGGCACTGTGGCCGCTGACGGGGTGGGGGACAGGAAGGTGAGCCTGGGGGCAGGAGGACCAGGAGGTCATTGCAACATTTCAGGTAAAAGAGAATGCGAGGCTGAGCTGGGGCAGCCTCAGAGGAACGGAGAGAACCTGCAAGGGCAGAACTGATGGACCTGGGGACCAGCTGAGTGGGGACAAGAGAGAAAGCAGGGGTGACTCTAAGGTTTCCAGCTTGGGCACCCAAATGGAATGTAATTCTGTGAACAAGAAGGAAAACACAAAAGAGACTCCCATTTGAGAAGAGAGGACACTAGTCTGAGCACATTAAAATTGGAATGTGGCAGGGCGCGGTGGCTCACGCCTGTAATCCTAGCACTCTGGGAGACCGAGGCGGGGGGATTGCTCAAGATCAGAAGTTCGAGACCAGCCTGAGCAAGAGTGAGACCCCGTCTCTACTAAAAATAGAAAGAAATTATCTGGACAACTAAATATATATATATATAGAAAAAATTAGCTGGGCATGGTGGTGCATGTCTGTAGTCCCAGCTACTTGGGAGGCTGAGGCAGGAGGATCGCTTGAGCCCAGGATTTTGAGGTTGCTGTGAGCTAGTCTGACACCATGGCACTCTAGCCCGGGCAACAGAGTGAGACTCTGTCTCAAAAAAAAAAAAAAAAAAAAAAAATTGGAATGCCCCAGACAGAGGGAAGAGGTAAGTATGGGGACACACAGGGCAGGGGTGAGGTGGAGTCCATGGGGTGGCTGAAAGGTTGAGGAAAATAGAGGAGAGTGATTAGGGATGAAGGCCAAGGTGGATTCCTGGGAATCACCAAGATTTAAGGCGTAGTTGAGAGATCACAGTAAGACACAGGTCTAAAATAAATGGAGAATTAGGACCTGGAGAACGTCATGTCAGAAAGTGACAATGAGACCGTCCACATACTTAGCGCTTCACAACTCACTCAGTGTTCTGACATACACGATCCCATTTAGTTCTCCCAGCACCTTTGTGTTATTGGCCCTTTTTGCAGATAAGGGAAATGGAAACTCAGAAGCTTAAGTGGTTTGCCCTAAATCACAAAGCCTAGAAGTGGCAGAGCCACTTAAGGGCTAATCAAGGTCTACAAAACCCGTGGATCCCCACCGCACCTCAATGCAAGGCCACGAGAGTGTGGAACAGTGTAGTCGCCACTGTGAAATGCAGCAGAGAGACTGCCGGGGTCAAGGACCGAGAAAACGCCCTTGGATTTAGTGACTGGAAGGTCAGCTGTGACCTTGCAGAGAGTTTCTTGTGGCTTTATCTGCCCCCAGCGTGGCTGTGTGGAGCAAATGGAATTGTTCTGAATTTGTCCAAGTGTCCCACATTTTGAAGGTCGTCGTTACTATTATTTTTGTTATTACGTATTATTAGATTGCAATATCTGATATTGCCCATATGGGACCCATTTTTTAAAATTGGCAATTTCGTATGGTTCAATCTAATATTTAACGGAGTGGACGGGGTGGGGATGGGCCGGTGAGTCCCTGAGACAGGGCAGGTTGCTGGGCAAGGGCAGCCGCGAGGCACTGGAGAGCCCTGCCCCCTGGTGGTGGGGAGGTAAATCTTCAGCCCCCGGCAGAGAGCCGCAAATAGCTGCTGAGGCTTGAAGTTTGTGAGTCCCCTTTCGCCTCCAGGGCTTCCCCACCAACCATCTGCAGTCTCGCCAACCCCCTCTGCTGGAAACTCAGAAGAGACTGGGGCGGGGGAGAATCCCCTGAGGGACTGTGTCTGGAAGAATACTTCTCATAGCTAAAATAGGATGATCCCCTCAACCAGTATCTCTGGAGATAAGTTGGGCATAGATTTCCCCCATGGAGAATCTTGGGGGTCTAGGCCAGGCGATGCCTGGTTGGAGACCTGGGGCAGAGCTGACACATGAAGAAGGGGTCCCGAACAGACACGTTGTTCATCACGCTGTTTCTCCCTAACCCGGCCCAGACCCTCTTGAGATTTTTCCCCAGTGTCCTTGGGAACCTTTTCAGTATCTCATGTCTTACTGAAAACAATAGGATAATAACAACAGTAGGAGTTACTCCCGTATGTGCCATTGCTTCCAGCTGAATCTTAGCACTGATACTGATTTTTCTGGCTCTTCGGTCAAGATGAAGAGGGATGGATTCACATCTCTAAGCACAAGTTCTTCTCAGGTGAGAAGATGTGGCCATGCTCAGAGCCTGTCCAGAGTGCTGGAGCTGGGGCTGAGGAGCCGTGGGACAGACACCCTCTGTCCTGGGTTGAACTCTGTGTAGTGCCAAGCTCCCCACAAAGCACCAGCTCCCCTGCCGAGCCCAGTATTTGCAGCCCTGCGGGCCCAGATGACAGCCAGGGGCAGCCTCCGTGACAGGGTGATGACTCAGGGAGGCAGTGTGATGGGGCAGCATGCAGGGGGTGGGAGAGCAGGTGCATCAGAGAGGCAGTGCCTATCTGCAGCCTGAGCCAGGAAGTCATCCTCCCGCTTCAGCCAGGGAAAGAGGGGGTCGCAGAGATGCCACCCTCTGGGTAGATCTCTGCAGGGACACTGTTCCCTGCTTACAGGGGACAGAAGGCACAGCCTGGGGATTGGGGTGGAGGAAGGGGCAATGGTCCCAGTCAGCCCACACTGACAGGCAGGGTGGTGACTGAACAGAGAACGTCTCACTTGGCCCCATCTCTGTCCCTCCCTCTCTAGACTGGAAAGCACACAGCGGGTCAGAAGGGCCATACGGAGGTTACAGGCTCCCAGGAAATGCTTTGAAGGCTTTTATCCTTTCTTTTGATCAGACTATGAGAACTTTCCAAACGTTGACATAAGGGAAGAAAAGGCTATTCATCCCTGGGTCAGGGCCTCAGTGTCAGGCTGGGGCTAGAGGATGGGAGGGGAAGGGGAAGGAGACCAGAGAGCAAGAGACAGAGGCAACAGTGATTCAGCTGGGAAGTCAGGCCCAGGACACACACACACACACACACACACACACACACACACACACACACACACACACGCTGCCCATTTTTTTCCCCTACCTAAGATTTATGTGCATCTGGCTCCATTTCTATTTGTTTATTTTCCTTGGGGCAAGACAGGAGGGAGATTAATGAATAAGGGCATCAGGTTTGAAAAGAACCTTAATGAATAAAGACATCAAGTTTGAAAAGAATCGCAAACCCAGCTCCATTCTTCTCCCAACCTTGAGGGTTACATAATCCTGCAGTGCTTTTCTTCCTGCCCCTCCTCTCGTATCCTCTCCTTCCTCTTCTCTTCCCCGTCTCTCATTGAGAACACTTGGAGGCCCAGAAGTGCTTCTTTTCCATCCCAATGCAGCTGATCTCCTTCTGGAGGCCTTGGAGGTTGCTATTCAAATTGGAATTAGTGTCCATAAAAGAGATAATATGGTTGGTGAGGGGAGGTCGAGTGGCTGTTTCCTCTCCCCACCAAGGCTGGTGGGAGCAATGGGACCAGATCCCAGTGTGAGGCGCTAGAAGTGGACTTGGAGTTTTAAAGCAAGAAGTGATCTTGATCATCCATCAACACAGCCCCTCACAAACTCACCCAGAACTGTGTTCCGAAAGGCAGAGGAGAGGGAATGTGTGTCCCAGAAGCTATGGGGATGAGCCTTACGCCTCCAAACATTGGACATTCTTGAAATCTGTTTTCATCTAAAGTTATGTAAGTTTTTCATTCTACTTTATCATCATTGTGGGTATAGTATTCAGATAATATTTTTCCTCAAAATTTTTGAGCAAAATTTTTATCTTCAGAAAATACACTGAATTTAGTCCTGTGGCTTTGAGTGCCTCCTGGCTGACTAGTGCATGGCCTTGTTTGACAAATGTGGAACTAATGCAACTCCTTGTTCCACAGTGGAGGAAGTAATGGCCTGAAAGGCTGAGAGACTGCCAAGGTCACAACTAGTCAGTGGCAGAGTTGGGACTGACACCTAAGTCTCCTGTTCCCAGTCCAGCGCACTTTCCACCAGGTAGTGCTGTCTCTTAGTTCCAGGCAGGGTCTTGCACACCCTTGAGCCTGATTCTCTCCATCTCCAGAACGCCATGCATGGACACATACCTGGACACATACCTGCTGAAGATGAGCATAGGTTTGGAGACCAGCTGAGTCTCAGATCCTGAGACTGACAGTGCTCAAAACCCCTCTGTCTATGAACAGGGCTGTCCCAACACTAGCACTGGAGTGTGGTGGACAGAGTGCAAGATGATACCATAATTCCCTATTTCTATTCACCTATTCATTTACCTATACCCAACAGTGATTGGTTCAGGAAGACCTTCACGCCTAAAATAATTGAATTACTTAATAGCTATAGTGCGTATTCCTCCTGTCTTCCTGGAAACTGCCTCCCTTTCTGATCCCATTTCCAAATCCTTAAGTCAAGAGCCTCTTTTCTAGAAGGAGGAAGTAGGGAGAATAGGAAGCTTTAGGGCTTGGCATGCCTCCGCTAATGTGGACACCTAGGCCTTGGGATCTAGAGGGAGAACAGGAGGATAGATGTGATGAAGCATTTGAAGGTGAGAGTTGTGATTAGACAGACAGCAAACTGTTCCTCTGGATCATCATTTTCAAAATCAGATCTCCAGGACGAGATACAGAAGGCTGGAGAAACTGTGAGGAGGAGAAGCGACAATCAGAGAGATGTGTCAGGAAATCAAAAGGCCAAGAGGAAGGTGAAAAGGAGGACGGGGGGAGGGGACACATTAGTGACAGCCAGAATGAAACATGAGAGGAGCAAGTGGCGCAGCACTGATGATAGACAAGATAAGAAGACAGTTGGGAGGAGAGTCCAGGAGAAGGAACCGGGGAAAATAAGGACATGGCAGGCAAAACCAGGAGAAGACACAGCGGGAGAAAGCAAGCACAAAGGAAGAGCATCACCTCCAGCCCTCAGATGCATCCCGGGCATCACTGTTGATGAGTTTTTCACATCAGTCTGTCTCCTGCTCACCTCCAGCATGCTCGAGGTGTCGTCTGCCCTGGTTGAGTGTCGAATTTGCTCAGTGAAGGCAAATTCACTGTCGTGTTAACTTGAAGTTATAGTGAAAAGGACTTTGGAGTCCGGCCAGGAACAGGTATAACTCCCAGCTCTGCTACTTATACACTGTGTCACCGGGGCTCTCTGAACCTCAATTTCCTCAGCAGTAATTAGGAAGATAAGAAGACTTGTTAGACAGAGTTGTTGCAAAGATGAAATGTCAAGCTTTGGTCTATAGTAGACATGCAATAAACGATAGTTCTTCTCCCTCTCTCCTTCCATTTCCCTGAACCAAACATTCAGAAGAGGAAATATTCCAGAGTCAAACAAGACAAATCACCCAGTGGCTCTGTGAAAGGATGTCCGGCAGGCTGGGGCACCGTGGCGAGGACGCCACGGTTCTGTGCCTGAGCCCTGCAAGAGCCCACGCTGTGGCCGTTGCCCCTATTCCAGCTGCCCGACCTCAAACACGTGAAGCTGGGCACAAAGCAGGAGGGTGCTGAGGGGTCAGGGCACATCTCTATCTTCCCAGTTTGTCCTATGAAGCTCTTTCATGTGCTCCCAAAACTTCAGCCAAAATGAATGGCTCCTTGTTCCCTGGCTGGCCCCGGCTGGCCCTGGATGGCCTCAATGCTCATACTTTATACCTTTTGCTCATACTGCTGCCTTTACTGGAAGGGCCTTCTTCTTGACTCCCCAAAACTCAATCTCTAAGGGTCCAATCTTGCCTGTCTTTGAGGCCAGTCCCAATGCCACCCTTCTCCATGAAGTCTTCCATGAGTGAGGCAGTCGGGGAAAGAGGAAGCAGCTCAATTTCTGGTTGTTAACTTGCTAAATATGTTTCCTGACCTAAATGAGGAAAACCACATTCTTACGAGGTTGTTTGGGGAGTTATGTGAGTTAATATAAAAGCAACCTAGTCCAGTGCCTAGGACATAATAGGTGCTCAATCAATACATGTTATTTTCCCAGCCCATATCTTTTGAGCTAGAAGTCTTTATTTATTTATTTATTTATTGAGATTGAGTCTCTCTATATCTCCCAGACTGATCTTGAACTCCTGGGCTCCTCCCACCTCAGCCTCCTGAGTAGCTGAGACTACAGGCACAGGCCACCATGCTGCCCAATTAAAAAAAAAACATTAAGAGATGGAGTCTTGCTATGTTGCTCAGGCTAGTTTTGAATTCTGGAGCTCAAGTGATCCTCCTACCTCAGCCTCCCAAAATGCTAGGATTACAGGCAATAGTCACGATGCCTGGCTTAGATGTCACCTTTTCCTTCACAAATTTCCCTTGCACTTCATTGCCAACTCTTCTGTGGGACTTATCACCTCTTGTCTGTTTTATTGTTGTTTCCCTTATCAATGGTAAGGTCCTCAAGGACAGGATCTACATCTGATCCATCTCTGTAATTCCAGCACATTGAATTTTATTACTTTAATTTAATTTAATTTTCAGCTGTTCTTTCCTGATACCAGATCCAGTGCGTTGTTTAGAATCTGGTACCCAGTAGATGCTGAAAAAATATATTTAATGTACAAATGCATGAAAACACAACTCAAACTGCATGTGATAGGCAGCGTCATTACAGATGAAAATATTTGGTTTGTTGCATATCTATTAGTATTAATAATTACTTATCTAGGTTTCCATATGTACAAGGGAAAAAAGAAAACATCATAACAAAAATCAAGAGAAGACACAGACCGGGCATGATGGCTCATGCCTGTAATCCTAGCACTCTGGGAGGCTGAGGCAGGAGGATCTCTTGAGGTCGGAAGTTAGAGACCAGCCTGAGCAAGAGTGAGACCCCGTCTCTA